>CM017442.1:55214672-55422457 GCA_007726485.1 Eragrostis curvula
AAAATTTCGGGGACAGGTTGTATAATAATAATTGCCCCATTAATTAGCTATAAGCAAAAATTGCCCTGTAAAATAATTGCCCCTTAATTGTGTTTTTGACCTCTTTTTGTCCCAACTTTGCTCCATTTCCTATTTTTGACCAAGCCAATGCACACGGTTAAAAGGTGGAAAACAAGAGCTGGGGAAAAGATACAATTGGAATGGAAAAGATAATATTTAGCATTCATGTTGGCATGTTGTTAAGTGACAAAAGGAAAATTTCCTTATGCGGTCAAAGATATTCGTGTGTAAGCGAAATATCTCGCATATTTGAACTGCTTCCCTCCCAAACTATGTAAACAATCTGTAGTGTTTCTGGTTCCAATTACAATGAGTGATAAAAGCCAAGCATGATAGTTCAAGGGGAAAAATGCTTCCCTTTATTTTTCCATCGCAAAAAAATACCTTCAAAATATTTAACGCGGCGTGGTGTGAAGGGAATTAGGGAGCGAAGACGCTGCTGCTGGGCCTGGCTCGTGGTTGGGCTTCAACATGGGCTCACGTCTGTGTTTTAGTTTCGGCCCGGCTTGGCCCAGCCACCAAGCCTACAGAGTTAAAAGGGACAATTTGTATAACTGCCCCCTCAAAATAAGGTCAATGTGCAAGTTGGAAAGCAAGAGGGCTAAAACACATTTGATGAAATGCATAAGTAGGGGCGACAATGTGACTGAAACGTTGTTAGATGACAAACAAAATCTTGCGCCTTGAAAGACCCTTCCTTTTTTTTTTTTTTCAACTACATAAATGAAAAACCATGGTATCGAATTGAGCTATGAATCAAACCATGGTAACAACCCAAGGAAAATCAAGAGAGACCTATATAGCTTAAACATAACTGTTTACATATGGCCTTTTTTTTATACTCAATATATGGCCCTTTAATCACAGTACTGCAATAAGACGAGACCCTCTTTTGACTGCAGTGCCGTATCAGGTAGAACGGGGCATAAAGTACCAACAGCCACCACCAACATATACCGGCCGCAGGGTCCCAGGGGTGCGCCGCCACTGCCGGTCGCCGTTGCGAATGGCCGCCGCCAACTGCCGCCGCCGCCGCCGCCGCTCACGTCCCGCGTCACTTAGCTCGCCGGAGATCAGCAGCAATGACATAACCGACGCCCACGCCCACCACCCTTTTGGCACGCTGGTGCCACAATTAAGATCGATCGATCAATAAACCAACGACAAAAATATAAATAAATAATGATCACGAACCGAACGTCGGTTATACAGACAAACAGATGTATCGTCGAGCTCTAGGCTCTAGCTAGCATGCATCTGGATGGACGGACGTACGTACCAGTAGATATCATCGGAACGGAGCGCAGGGGCGGCTCTGACGCGGGGCGGTGGCCGGAGCCGTAGCAGCAACTGCCGGAGCGCAGCCATGTGTGTTGGCTGCTCAGCAGCAGTATCTCCGATCGATCGCGATTCCCACGAGAGAACGGCCGGCCGGTGAACGTACATACGCCTCTCTCGATCGATTTCGTCTTTGGAGTAGAAAACGAGCTTAATTTGGTTCTTCTCTCGACGATCCAATTAAGCGTTCGCTCGCTGGTACCCCTACGTCGTAATTGTTAGGTTATCGGCGGAACGACGGCACGTAGATCACGACAGATAACAAAAAGTAAAACTGGAATAAAGGAGACGAAATTCTTTATTGCGAAATTCTGGTGTCAGGGTACACAGAGGGGGTCTCCTCAACTATTTATAGGGGTGGAACCCTAACTTCGTGTTGGGCCCAGATTCGATAAAGGTGCCCACATGGACCAGGATTCCTTCTTCTAGAAGGTGGACCTGGCCCAATAAGAGTAGTTTTACAACACTCCCCCTTGGGCTCTTTATCGTGATAAGTATGCCTCATAAAAACTCCAAAAAACCCAGTGGGAAAAATTGGAGAAAAGAGCACATATTACCACCACTTGTATGCACACATTGTCTCGTTAAAAACCTTATTGAGAAAACTTCATGTGAAAAACTCATAAGGGAAAAAGAGTGCAATGCTTTTAATCTTCATGATTAATGTTTATCAATCTTCATGACTGATATGAATTATCTTCGAGATAACTCATTTAGTTCGGGAATGTGATGTACTTAGGGAAGTTCTCCCCCTGTTCCAAGCACTTCTCTAAGTCTTCTCATGCCAATACCACGCCGACACTCTTCGAGAGTGCGGGAAGGTAAGGCCTTTGTGAACATATCTGCAAGATTGTCACAAGATCGGACATGTGTTACTAAAATCTCTCCCTGCTCTTGCATTTCATGCGTGTGGAAGAATTTAGGTAACATATGCTTTGTCCTGTTCGACTTTACGTATCCCGATTGTACTTGTGCAATACAAGCTTTATTATCTTCATAGATAATTGTAGGGGATGGAGTATACGACACTCCACTAGTCTTCATTATATGGCTTGTCATCCTCCTGAGCCAGGCGCACTCCTTTGCAGCTTCAAACAATGCGATGATCTCCGAGTAATTTGTCGATGTAGCAACCAATGTTTGCTTCGTTGACTTTCACGAAATTGCAGTTCCTCCAAATAAAAACACATATCCCGTCTGAGATATTGATTTATGTGGATCAGATAAATATCCAGCATCAACATAACCCACAAGGGTTAATTCCCCATTCTTCTTGAAAAATAATCCAAGGTCTTCAGTTCCTCTCAAATATCGGAGGATTTGCTTGATGCCATTCCAATGCCTTCGAGTTGGTGCTGAGCTATATCTTGCAAGTAGATTAACAGCAAAAGCTATGTCGGGCCTTGTACCATTCGCAAGGTACATCAAGGCTCCAATGGCACTGAGGTATGGATATTGAGGTCCCAATAATTCCTCATCTTCCTGCTTCGGTCTAAAAGGATCTTGATCTATATCAAGGGATCTCACCACCATAGGTGATCGGAGTGGATATGCTTCGTGCATATTAAATCTCTCTAATACCTTCTTGGTATAGTTTGATTGATGCAAGAGTACCCCTTCAGGAGTATGTTCAAGTTGCAAACCTAAACAATACGTAGTCTTGCCCAGGTCCTTCATTTCAAATTCAGTCTTCAAGTATGAGCAAGTTTCTTCAATTTCATTGGTAGTACCAATGATGTTCAAGTCATCAACATAAACAGAGATTATGCAAAAGCCTTTCTCTGATTTCTTTATGAATACACAAGGACAATCTTCATTCTTCACAAATCCCTTTTCCAAGAGAAATGTACTGAGCTTGTTGTACCACATTCTCCCTGATTGTTTCAAACCATATAGTGACTTCTGTAATTTGACACTATATAATTTGCGGTCATCTTCATTTGGGACTTTTATACCTTCTGGAACTTTCATATAGATTTCTGTATCTAATGTTCCATATAGATATGCTGTGACCACATCCATAAGTCGCATCTGCAAATCATATTCACCGCCATTGAGATTAAATACCGGAATGTGATTCCATCCATTACGGGAGAGTAGGTTTCTTCGTAGTCAATGCCAGGTCTCTGCGTGAAACCTTGCGCTACGAGTCTCGCCTTATATCTAGTCACTTTATTTTGAGCATTTCTCTTCCGGACAAATACCCATTTGTGACCCACTGGTTTAATGCCAGTTGGTGTAAGGTTTACAATACCAAACACTTCTCTTTTCTTCAGCGAGTTTAACTCTATACAGATTGCATCTTTTCACTTTGGCCAATCAGGACGCTTCTTGCATTCCTTCATTGATTTTGGTTCAGATTCCAAATCAATTTGTGTTGCAATCATTTCGGCAAAGTATGTATTGACTTCAAGTGTCTTTCTATTATATACCACTCCCGTCTCAACATAATTCGTTGAATTTTCATTTCCTTGATCCTCATTATCGATAGATACATTGAGGTCAGGAATTTCCGGTATCCCCTTATGAGTTTCATGCACATTCTCACTTGGGTTTGGTTCTTCAAGTCTCACCACTTCATGTGGATCACTTTCACCTTCTTTGGTTTTTTTTTTTTGAGCAGTTTGCTTAGGCTTGTTCTCCGCAGGACGTCTCCTAGGAGCTTTAGCTTGAGCTTGTACTCTAGGTTTCTTGGGTGCCCTTGTAACCGGTTCACTCCCCCTCTTCCTAGTATTCGTTGCTTTTATGAAAGAAGGTTGGAATTCCATATATTCATCCTCTTCAAATGGGATTTCTATTCTTTCAGGAGCATTTACGGCCGGTATATGAGACTTCACAATGTCTCTTGTGTTGGTGAAAGCTTCAGGCAATTCATTAGCAACTCTCTGCAAGTGGAGTATATTCTGAACTTCGAGTTCAGCTTCTTTAGTGCGAGGATCCATTCCTAGGATTCCTTTAGCATCCCAATCTATTCGCCGGCATTCTTCTCTAGAGAGATACTTTCCTCCCCCTAATGCCGGGAAATGATCTTCATTAAAGATACAATCAGCAAACCTTGCAGTATGCAAATCTCCAGTGGAGGGTTCTAAGTACTTGATTATGGACGGACTTTCATATCCAACGTAAACTGCGAGTTTCCGTTGTGCGCCCATAGCAGTTCGCTGAGGTGGAAGGATTGGAATGTATACAGCACATCCAAATCTTCGTAAATGGGAAACATTTGGTATTCTACCACGCACCAATGCTAATGGTGATTCTTCATGTGTAGCAGATGGTCGTAATTGGATAAGTGCTGCTGCATGCAACACCGCATGCCCCCAACAAGAGGTAGGCAATAAGCAATTCTGTAACAATGGTCGAGCGATCAATTTGATCCTCTTGATTAATGATTCTGCAAGACCATTTTGTGTATGCACGTGTGGTACGGAGTGTTCCACTTTGATGCCCATACTCATACAATAATCATCAAATACCTTCGATTTAAATTCTCCAGCATTATCCATTCGAATGGATTTGATTCTATGATCTGGAAAATGTGTCTTCAATTGTATGATCTGGGCAGTCAATCGTGCAAATGCATGGTTTCTAGTAGATAATAGACATACATGGCTCCACTTCGAGGAAGCGTCTATTAACACCATGAAGTAGCGAAAAGGCCCTGATAAGGGACTAATTGGTCCGCATATATCACCTTGAATTCGTTCAAAAAATGACATAGATTCTGCTTGAATCTTAAGCTGCGAGGGGCGAGTAATAAGCTTCCCCTTTGCGCATGCAATGCACAAGAAATCTGCTTGATTTGGGAAATCTTTTGTCTTCAAATTATGCCCCGTTGCATTCTTCGTAATTCTCTGCATCATATTAAGGCCAGGGTGACCAAGACGGTCATGCCATAATCTATATGCTTCTTGATTGGTAAAGATTGTCTTGAACGTAGCAAATTTTTTGTTTGGCTTAATGTACGTATAGTACAAGCCTTCTTTGACTGACGGACAACTTTCAATAGTGGTCTTCTTATTGCCTTCTTTCTTGGTTATGATAAGACGTTCTTCACCTCCATCATCATTGGTTTCTACGTGAAACCCATTTCTTCGGATATCCTTAAAGCTTAACAATGTCCGGGTTGAATCCGGATAAAGTAATGCTTCTTGGATTGTTAATTGCGTACCATTTGGTAGGACAAATGTGGCCCTTCCTGTGCCAACAATCTTATTGTTATTGCCAATAACAGTAAGAATATTTCCAGTATACTTTCGAAGTGTCTGGAAATAGCAAGTGTCCCTTAGAATAGTAGCAGTGGTGCAACTGTCTACGAGACAGAGCTCCTCATCCATAGTCATTTTCCTCCACAATGCTGTAATGCATACATAAGAAATGTATAAACAAAGAGAGTAATAATGACAAACTTCACAAACTGATTTATTCAAAGCAAATGTCTTCTCTTCGAGAGATTACATAAACGAACTAATTCCTTCGAGAAATTTAAACTTATTTCACTCCTATTACAAATAGATAACTAAGTAATTCTTAATAGTCTTCATGACTACGCAGAATCTCCATGCACATCTTCCTCTTCATCCATGAGATCATTGTCCAACCCCAGGTCAGAGGATTTGCTTGGTGTTGCATGGTCCAATGGTGTCTTTGTTGTTGGCTGCGTGCCTTCAACAAAGTTAGCCTCATGCTGCGCGAGCTTCTTTTTGAGGTCTTTGTACATGTCAACATACTTCTTTGGTGTTTCACATATTTTGGACCAATGGCCATGCATACCACACCTATAGCAATCCTGATCCTGTTCACCGTATGCTCCCCCTGAAGGTGTCTTCTTTGACTTCCCTTTTGCGTTCTTCTTGAAAGCATTAGGTTTGTTTTGAACCTTCGGGGGTGCATTTGGTGTAGCTTTGGGAGCACTTTTACTCTTGTTATTCTTGTTCTTCTTCTTCTTATTGAAGGAGACGGCATTCGCTTCATGCGGTGCCAATGAGCCAGTAGGACGATTCTTATGATTCTCCGTGATCAATTCGTCCTCCCCCTGATCTTGCTGCAATGCATTACTCAGGGCGACATAGCTTTCATAATTCTCCTTCTTGTACTGGCGGCTCACATGAGTGAACTTAGGGTGAAAGGTGGAGAGGGTCTTGTTAATAAGATCCTTTTGCGTGAGCTCTTTGCCACAAAGCTTCATGCGTGTGACAATCCCATAAAGCTTGGTGTTGTAATCCTCCACAGTCTTTTAGTCTTGGTAGCGTAGGTTTTGCCATTCACGCTCAACCTTGGGGAGTAAGACATTTTCAATCTGCTCAAAGCGTTTCTGCAATGAGTCCCACAAGACTTTTGGATCACGTTCTGTCATGTATTCACTCTTCAGAGTAGCACTTAAGTGGTGGCGCAAGAAATGCAAAGCCTGCGCCTTCTTCACGTCTGTTGCGGCAGTGTCTCCCGCCTTAGGCAGAACGGTCTTCAAAAGATCTTTGCTGCTTAGGAGGATCTCCGCATCAAGTGCCCATGACAGGTAGTTGCTTCCATGAGGAGTCAAGACTTCAAAGTCTCTTTTCACGAGGTCAGACATCTGCATGATGTCAATGTGCAAGGATTAATTCATGTATCCAAGTAATAGAAAGCATAAGTATAACAAAAACTGCGTGTTTAAGTTATAATATTGGTGTTTTTATATAAAATCACCAAAAACTAGGGTGTTATATGCAAAAATAACACAATCCAGTAATTTTCGGAGTATCCATGTCAATTTTCGTAATTAACAGGATTTTTCCGTAATTTTCAGATATTCCAGGGATATTCTGGTAATTTCCAGATGTTCCGAGGATATTTTCATAATATTCAGATACGCCGAGGACTTTTCTGGTAATTTCCAGAGCTTCTTTGTAATTTTCAGATTTTCCGAGTATAATCTCGTTTTTTTCTGAAATTCTGAGGACTTCTTTGCAATTTGCAGAATTGCGGGAGGACGTGTTCGCTGTTTCCAGTAAATTCGAGGACTTTTCTGTAAAAAAACTGAGGGGAGTATAAAACTAGGGTGAAACCCTAATCTCTTCACTCTCTCCTCACTTCCTCCACCCAGCCGCCGGCCGCTTCTTCCTTCCTCTTTCTTCTTTTCTTTGCTTCCACCCAGATCTGGTCATGGCGGCTCACCGTCGTTCATGGCGGCTCACCGTCGGCTTGGCCCCTGCTGTGGTGGTCGGGCTCGGGTGGCGCAAAGCCGGACCCGCTCGCCGGACCAGTCGCGCGGGCGGCGCGACTCGCCGGACCAGGGCGCGCGCGGATCGAGGGCAACCTCACCCGGGGCGGCGGCTTGGCCGGGGCCGCGTGGCCCACCTGGTGGCGCGGCGGTGCGCGGCTCGCCGCCGGCTGCCCTGGCCTCGCGGCGGCTCGGGGCTGTCCTGGCTGAGCGGCGCGGGTTGTCTCGCGCCCCTCTTCCTCCGGTCGAACTCCAGCCCGTGGCTGCGTGCGGAGGCTCGGACTCCAGCCCGGGGCGGCGCGGTGGCCGAGCCGGGTTGCTGCGCGAACGCGGATGCTGGGGATCCGGGGCGGCGCGACGATGCGGCGGCTCGTGGCGTCGCGGCGAGGTGGGCCGGGGCCGGGCCAGCGCGCACGTGGCCGTGGCCCGACCGCGGCATGGCGGCGGCCCGAGGCGGTGCATCGACTCGAAGGCCGGGCCGTGTCGTCGCGGTGTCCTTGTCTTTTTTTTTTCAGATCTGGATCTTGGATTCGGCGAGTTCATCTTGACTTCACGAACTTTTCTTTGTAGCTCTGTGATGATGTAGATCTAGGGTTAGGGTTTGGAAACCCGGTTCCCTATTTTTCTCTGTGATGCTTGTATTCGGATCTGATGACGGCGACATGGCGCCTTGCTGTACCGGACTTCGTGCCGGGTAGGGGTGGGGTTCTTCGTGAACCAGTAGATCGCCATCTAGAGTTTAGGTTTCATCATGAACCACTCGTAGATCTGAGAACTCTGCACTTCGGTGACGTTGCACCCGATCAGATCTGTTACTAGGATTATGTAACAGATCTCTTCTACGCGCGGATCAAGATCTGCACATCATGAACAGATCTGATCGTCGTGTAGGTTTTGCTTCTGTTGTTCTTGTTTTCGACGATTCTTCACAGATTCAGATCGTCTTCGGGCGGCCATAGCTGCTATAGCTCGCTCTCGGATCTGATCTCTTGATTTCTGGACAGATCTTGGCTACAACGAGTCAAGATTGCAAAAATCATACGCAAAAACAAGAACGTACCGTAGCTCACCGATCTGCTGGGCGAATTCCTCGTAGAGCGTGCTGATAACGTGTTAGGTTATCGGCGGAACGACGGCACGTAGATCACGACAGATAACAAAAAGTAAAACTGGAATAGAGGAGACGAAATTCTTTATTGCGAAATTCTGGTGTCAGGGTACACAGGGGGGGTCTCCTCAACTATTTATAGGGGTGGAACCCTAACTTCGTGTTGGGCCCAGATTCGATAAAGGTGCCCACATGGACCAGGATTCCTTCTTCTAGAAGGTGGGCCTGGCCCAATAAGAGTAGTTTTACAACAGTAATTAATTACAGAGTCCGTTGCGCTGGCAACTCCGACTCCGAGTCCAAGTTGTTGGCGCCCTGAGAATCGGACACGTAAGCACGTAGTACGACTTGAACCGTAACCCAAACGACGACGAGTAATTTGCACCCTGTTCGTCTGGCTGCTTTGCAGCAGCTGTTTTGCAGCAGCTACAGTGTTCGCAGTTATTTTTTCAGCAGCAGCTACAGTGTTCGCAGTTATTTTTTTGCAGCCGTAACTGCAGCCTGCCGAACAGGGTGTTGAATTAATGTCGGCGCTCCTGTTTTCGTCGCCGCGGTCGTCAAGACTCGATCGGATCGTCTAGAATTTCTGTTGTTGTTTTTTTCACCAAACCCCTAAAGATTCGGTAGAGGTCATAATTAAGGATCCTACACGGTTAAGGGCCTGTTTGGATCAACCTAGATTTTAAGAATTCAGATTTTAAAAGCTATAAAGAATCCAAACAGAGCATATTATAATCAAGATTCTATAATCCAGATTATGAGATTTTAAGAATCCCATAATCCGGTCTAACCCAGCTTTTAGATGATTTTATTTGTCAAAAGACTCACTATCTTTGAATGCTTTTGGATAATTACAACTTGTGCCACCACACACACAAAAATATAGAAAAAGCAAGCTGGTCATTAACTACATCAGAAACTGATTTCTAGATTTTAAAAATTCAGAATTCAAACACCCCCAACCAGATTTTTTTTTAAAACTAAATTATAAAAATTACACCCATAATCTAGATTTTTAGAAACTCACGAGGATCCAAACACCACCTAAGAGGCGGGCAATACGGACCAGGACGTACGCCGACCGGACTCTGCTCGCCGATCGACGACGCGTACGTGTACGTTCCCATGAATCCATGATTGACGCAGCCGGACGGACGGACGATCCATGGATCGACCAACTTTGATTCGATCGGGGGCGAAGAATCAATCCACTGCTGCTTGAGAGCTTGTGGCGAAAAAGAGACGTTGGAGCCTGACAAATAATTTCTCTTGGATCATCCCATTGCTGCAACGGCAGCTGAAACTTTTTTGTTTGCGTCCGCAACGTTTGCTTTGTAAGATCAGACCCAATGAATGACGCGTGTTGAAAAAATAACTGCGAATACTGTAGCGGTTGCTGAAGAAATAACTACGGACACTGTAACTACTGAATCGCAGCTGCTGCAATGCAGCCAGCCGAACAAGTTGATCGACGAGTTCAACAAAGAGATAAACTTTTATATGATGAACAACAACCGAAGTGAAAATAAAAAACTTAAATTACTTGATGATCGTAACTTTTAAGCGAGAATTAAATTTGTTCGAACGGATGAGACGCTAGAGCCTGACGAAATCCTCCCTGGTTATTTATCGTCAAGCTGCAACTGTCTCTCAATGTTTTCCGTCAAGGTTTGCTAGTACGTTTTCTATGACTTGTATTGATAATAACCTTATAGGGGCAATATATATACTATACCTTTATCAGGCTTATAGTATGGCTTCTATTGCTAATAGCCTTAGTATGAGTTACATAACTCAGTTTTAGACTAAAATAAAGACTCTGCATTAGAATCCTATACAACTACTACTATACCTATAATAATATACCTCTAATAAACACGAAGTTCCGCCGCCGCCGGCAGGCGCCGTTGCCATAGGCCCCCGCCGCCTGCTTCCGCCACTGCCGCCGCCGCTCACGTTTCGCGTCACTTAGCACGTTGCGGATCAGCAGCAATGATAGTCCCGACATCATCGGCCACCACCATCTTGGAATGATGCTGCCACGAGATCGATCGATGGATCAATAAACCAACGACAAAAAAATAAATAATGATCACGAACCGAACGTCGGTTACACAAACACACACTGACACACATATATATCGAGCTCTGGTCTAGGCTCTAGCTACAATGCATCTGGATAGACGGACGTACCTGAACGCAGCCATGTGTGTTGCTCGATCGGCAATCTCTTCGATCGATCGCGATCCGCACGAGATTTCGTCTTTGGACAGATATATATACTCCTACTGGAAAACGAGCTTAATTTGGTTCTTCGATCTCGACGATCCAAGCGTTCGCTCGCTGGGTATGGATCGATCCACCACGAGGCGTAGCTTGGCCGTATATAAATACTCCTACTCCTACGTCGTAATTACAGAGTCCGTTGCGCTCTCAAGTTGGCGTCCTGAGAATCAGAGACGTACGCACGTACGACTTGAACCGTAATCAGTTCCCACCCAAAGGACGACCAGTAATTTGAATCGAATCTTCCCACTCGACTGTAAAACCAGCCTACCTTGATCGAGTGATGACTAGGCGTCTTATTACTCATTAATTCCTCTTAATAATTTGTACTACGTAGATAACAAGATTGCTAGCAATGTAGATAGCGAATTTCCCGTGCATCGATCGCACGTCTTAGTGAAATCAAACAAATTGGCACCACATATTTTTTTCAGATACAGTGAACTCACCAAAATAAAATATAAATACATCCATTCTCAAATACAGTGTTGTTTATACGTTTTTTTTACAACAGTGTTGTTTATACGTATGTTGTCAACTTTTATAAACTGCGACCACCCACTTCCTGGGCCCGAATGGAATTCAAGGTCCATCATCATCCAGCCTGCAGCAACGGGCCTCGCCGCGTCGTTAGTAGAGGAGGAGGGCCATTTTGTGCCTGATTCTCTAACGTGACAGCACGTCGGCCCATCAATAAGGTTTGCCGTTGCCGCGCCGTGGGCCCAGTCTTGTTCAGCCAGCTTTCTTCTCCTTCCCCGAGAAGAAGCAGCGGCGCCCGCCTCCCCTGCTCTCTCTGACTCTCCCTCGCCCCCTTCCGCGCCTTAAACCCTAGCAGAGTCTAGAACCTTCCAGAAGCCGCTCAACGCGCCAAAGGCCCATTCCGAATCCCGGCGGCCGGCGCCATGGACCTGGACCCCGAGGGCCTGTTCCGCGACGACAGTGATGAGGACGATGACAACGCCCAGGTCCGTCCCTGGTCTTCCCTGTTTTTTTTTTCTCCCCTTGCTTAATACTCATGTGACGCCGTTTGATCCTGATTTGAACCCATCCGGTTCGGTTCATTGTTGCTCGGGGAAGCAGGATAGGGAGAAAAACAAGGAGATGGTAGTCTACCTCGTCGACGCCTCTCCCAAAATGTTCACGCCTGCGACCACCAAGGTTAGGCAACGAGCAATTTACACACATAATGCATCGAGCTGAATGTCTCTGCTTTTTTTTTAATAGAAAATGAAAATGTTCTCTCTTTTGGGCAACAGGGACTAACTAGTGTGTTGTGTGGAGTTTGATCTTAAATTCGTTCTGGGCTGCTGCTATCAAATTTGTCTGTGGTACACCAGTAAACGTAGATTTTGGGGGGTGCAAGATATGGCAAATGGGGTATGGGTATAGATAGTTGCCTAAGCTCGGTATCTTCTGGATTGAGCTATGGTTTGTACACTGTTTGGACTGCAGTGGTAGAAGTACAACTTCATATATCTTCCACTTTTAGCTCTGACGCTTTGCGTGGTCAATTTTTGCCGTACCATTCTTTTAGGGGTACTTCATAAATAATGTTGCATTGTTTTGTTATCATTTCTTTCAGGCTGATGAAGAGCAAGAGACGCATTTTCATACCATAGTGAACTGCATCTTGCAGTCTCTGAAGACACAGATCATTGGTAAATCCCACGATGAAGTTGCAATATGCTTCTTCAACACTGTAAGCTCTTACTCAAATTTGTAAACCTCTGTATTGTATTGTTTGTGCACCTCTGTTTCGAATGATTCAATTAGTTAGCTTTTCTTTTTTATTCAATGTGAAAGTGAGCTGCTATTGTTGGTATTCACAGATTATAGACTACCACTCAACTAATAGGAAACATGGCCTTCTTACGGTCCTTATAGGCTTATTATATTCAGTAACTTTCCATGGTAGCATTAGTGGAACCATGTACTGGTGTTGCAAATTATACCACCCAGTGCCTTGATCCAGCTTAGAACTTTTGCAGAAGGAGAAGAAAAATTTACAGGATCTGGCTGGTGTATATGTTTATAATGTTGGAGACAGAGAGCCACTTGATAGGCCAACTGCAAGGCTGATTAAAGATTTTTCTTCCATAGAAGGTAATAACTTCATATGAATTATTTCTTAGTCACATATGGTCAAAGTTTGACGGATATGCATACTAACTTCTTTCACGCGCTAAATGTTTTGTAGAATGCGTGTCATAGATAGTGATTTTAGTCGATGTTTTCTGCTTGAGCTTGTTTTGCAATTCTTTTATGATTAGAGGTAAATATGCTATTCCCTCTAAGCTAGAGTCTATGTTTGCGCCCCTATGCTGACCGTCCGTTTATTCAGAAGCAGAAAAATGTCTACATCCTTCTATGTTTTACCTTTGTTCATTATCATATACCTATCAATTTGTAAAAATCAGGCTAGATGAAATAAAGAAGAAACATCAAATCTCATTAGTCTTTGGTCTCTACCTCAGGTTGTTTGTTGTTATCTTAGACATGTAGGGCGTATTTGGTTCCCCGACGCCACTCGTCACGCTGCAACTTCGGCGGCGCCAAAGCCCGTGGCGTGGAAATGAACTGGATTGGCGTGACCACCACAGCTCTAGGCGGGGAACCAAGCAGCATCGCATTTTTTCTGTGTGTGGTGTAGCGAGCTTGGGCGGGCAACCAAGCACGCCCGTAATCCACTCCTGTGGCTAAGCACTACTGAGTCTGTTTTATCATATCATCAGCTTTTCTAGTTAATTTGTTTTGACCTGGACAAACATGCTCGGTGGATAAGATCATAAAGTGTACTGAAATCGATCTGTTTTTATTTCTTTGGTTCTAAAGCTTGTTTCAACTTATGGTAGATTCTTTTATGAGCAACATCGGAAGTCGGTATGGAATAACTGCTGGATCTAGGGAGAATACACTGTACAATGCTCTTTGGGTTGCGCAAGCGCTCCTGCGCAAAGGGTACCACCACTTCCTCTCTTTTGTCTTTTGTACAGTGTATTTAGGAACAAGCTTTTGTAGACTATTAACATCTTCACCTTTATGCCTATTATGTTTCCTAGATGAAGATTTCATCAAGCTACATTTTGTTATGTGTGCATCCTGTTGAATATATCTTCGTTTGATGGGGAAATTAGTATAAATGGATGTTGTTCTGTGACTGCTTCGATATTCTTTAACACCACTTCTTAACACCTATCTGACTTAATGAGTCCACTTTTTTTCACATGAAAAATTTCAGATCTGCGAAGACCATCGAGAAGAGAATTGTTATATTCACCAATGAAGATGACCCTTTTGGTGCAATTAAAGGAGCAGCGAAGACTGACATGATAAGGACAACAATCCAACGTGCAAAGGTGCGCCTATCTCACAATATATTCTATTTCATGCCACAGAGCAGTTCTATAGTAAAAACAGGTTAACCGTAGCGTTACTTTATCTCTCCAGGATGCACAAGATCTTGGTCTGTCCATTGAGCTTCTTCCACTGAGTCGGCCTGATGAAGAGTTCAAAATGTCCCTGTTTTATGCAGTATGTCTCCATTATTGCTTTTCCCTCCTATAAATTGTAACTGCAAAGTAGCTCCTGTTGTCCAGGATCTGATTGGTCTGGAAGGAGATGACATAGTGGAGTATCTACCAGTTGCTGGTGAAAGGTACTATTCTTGAGCCATCAATGTTACTCACTGATTTTTCTTTTATCTACATATTTGATTGGCATTTCATTTCATTATGTTTGTTACCTTTACTATGAAATAAAAATGTTCAGACTTCATACTTGGGCTTTTAGTGCTTCAGTGTAGGCAACATGTGTTACAGAATCACAATTGCTTTGTATTTTGCTTGCTTGCAGACATGTTTTTCTATTTTAAATGTATGGCAGGTGGCAGCAGCTCTGCCCATTTGTTAATGAGAGGGATATTCAATACCTGTCCCAATTTTGCATGGGGTTTCGTGGTACTCTAATAAATATACAAAGTCAAATGGTACTCATTAGCTGTATTTGAGCACAGAAATGGTTTCATATTTTTTTTTTCAATTTCTTACATTAACTTGAATTACTTATTTCTGGTTTTCAAATGCTACTCTTTCCAATAGGACTTGTATCACTTATTTTGGTCTTTCTGCTTGGTCTATCGATAAAAGTGATTGTTCCATACCATAGATATTTTGGAGACTCCATTGAGTACATTAAAAATTATACCATGTATTAGTGGTGTGCTTGATCTTTTATGTCATGCGAATATTTTTTAAACTCACTGATTGGAAAGGTTGTATTTTTCTTTGAGCAAACATTTTTATTTACTTAGAAGATTTTGTGTTTTTGTATTCGAAGGCTGGGGGAAATGACTAATCAACTGAGAAAACGATTGATGAAGAAGCGTAGAGTCAAAACTCTTTCATTTGCAATTACCAATGATGTATGTATAGAAGTGAATACATATGCATTGATCCGTCCTACTACTCCGGGTAATCTACTTTATTCTTCTTCTTTATGACATTTATTGCGAGAACATTTAAGTATATGCTTATTACTTCTTTTTGTAGGGACAATCACATGGCTGGATTCCATCAGTAACCTTCCATTAAAGGTGAGTTTATGCTTAAGATATTACTATGTTTCATGACAAAGTTTTCACCAACTCACCAGCCAAATAATTTCAGAACATCCTGATCATGCAATATTTTCTCTCCAGTTCTAAGGCTTCATGTCTAAGAATGCTGTCATTGCTGACATTAAGACGTCATCTACAGTAAAAGCATGATACTGTGTTGCGCGTAAATCCATATTATGAGTGACATTATTTTGTAATGAGTTGGAGAAAAGATGAAGAAACTTGTTATGGCTGTGCCAACATTACTTACCTGTTAGCCTTAGGTCATGATTATCCAGTACCGTTTCATTTCCAGTTGTTTCATTCACTGGTATTACCAAAGTGTCCAGAGGCGGAAAGATAGTTTGGTATTGGGCATGTGGCCCGATGGCAGGAGTGAGATCACATCAAGGACTTCAACTAGTGTGTGATCTCCCTTACGCGGCTCACAATTTGAGTTTGAATACGTTGTGCAGTTGTGTCCCAGCCCACCTGATGCAAATGTATTTATAGTGCGGACAATGCATATAAGTTATAACCTTGCTGAATAATCGATCATACATGTCAAGAAAGAATGACAACAAACTTGTTCGACACTATTCATTTATCTGCTTCAGTTCAGCTGTACATGCACTATAGTAAATTCTCTGCGAGTAGCAGTAGTTTTATTCTCTAGTCTTTAAGTTCTCTTTTATGTAAGCTCTTGTTTTCCTTGTCTGTATTGGCACTTAGTTTGGTTTATTATCCTTTCAAAAATATTGCGGATTCCTTAGAAATTGTGGAACAACATTTGCTTCACAATCAGATAAACAATAATGTGCACAACCAGTTACAGTGAAACTAATATGTTTTAATGTGTCTCAACATTATCGTAATTCCAATAGTGGCACATATCCTTTTCTGCTGCTGTTGTATGTTTTTGATATGTTTCAGCATTTAACGAGAATATTTATACAGACAGAGAGGTCTTTCATATGCAATGATACTGGGGCTTTACTTCAGGATCCACAGAAGCGTTTCCAGATGTATAATGAGTAAGCAAACATGACACTGATAGTTTCTTTTCTATGTAGTGTTTGTTGTTGAGTTCTATGATCTGCTGCTGACTACTTCAATATGATTGAATAGGATAATCCTTGTTACTGCACTCTTTAACACGAAAAAATCATTTCAAATTCCTTTTAGAACCCATCATGTTGAACTACGATTTTGTGACAAGCTTGCGGAGTTTTTGAGCTAGTTTCTAGCTGCTTAATGGATTTCTATGCAGTATAGGGACTCTGAAGACATGGATGACTCAGAAACCACTTACAGTGATTATGTTGCCAACTGTAGAATAGCAACACTTTTGCACGTTTCGCAAAGTAATACACCTTGCAATATCTATCCAGAAGGTTATTTTTGCTACGTGTGCATAGCAAGACAGTTTTGGCTGGTGCTACCATGATTTTTGGTTGTGTTTGACTTTACATAATTACATTTATGTATGTGATATTACAGACTTAATCATCCATTTGTGCATTTTCTTCATGCAGCACAACTGTCAAATTTTCTGTCCGTGAACTATCTGAGGTCAAAAGGGTTTCAAGTCATCACCTACGCCTTTTAGGCTTCAAGCCATTGGATTGCTTGAAGGATTATCATAACTTGCGGCCATCAACATTCATTTATCCAAGCGATGAGGTAGTAATACTTCCTTTATGCTCATGGTTGTGCTTCAGTGTCCGGTTGGAATTTGATTATACAGTTGTCTACTATGCTAAGAACATTGTTTACTTCATGCTAAAAACATCCACTTCAAATTCAAATATTTTCATTGCATGTCAAGCTTTAGGTGTATAACTGCATATTAATCATCCAGTTTTTGTGCATTGCTTTCCTAGTAAAAGCGCAACATTTCCTTCAACAATTACCGGCATCATATAATTGCTAGTTTAGACCAAATAAAATAACTAGAATGCACAAGATCCGCAATACCTTACTCCCTCCGTTCCAAAATACATGTCATTCTAGGGTTACCAAGTTTTCTCAAATTACATGTCATTCTTGCTTCACAATGCACCTTTCTCTCTTCCCAATACATCTCTATCTCTATCTCTCCTCGTTTTCTGTGCATCCACCTTTCCACCTCTCCTTAATTCCCGTGTCCAGAGCTAGAGTGACATCTATTTTGAAACGGAGGTAGTATTACGTAACTTTATTGCACTGTAGAACTTAGGGTACACCTCAACCAATGTTATTTGGATTTAACCAGTTTCTCTGGATGAGGTAAAATTTCTTTATACAGAATTTTATTGCACTGTGGAACGTAGGGTACACATTATCCAATGTTATTTGGTTTTAACAAGTTTTTTTGGATGACATAAATTTATCCATAGAGACACTTACCTTTAGAAGCACCAATCTAGGATAGCTATGTGATGGGTGCTACTCTTGTTTGGTGCTTGTATGTGCATTAACATTTACTTTAGGGTGCATGTGTCGGTACTCGGACTTAACTATTATGCCCTGTTGCAGAATATTTTTGGAAGCACTCGTGTGTTTGTTGCTTTGCATAGCTCAATGTTGCGTCTTGGAAGGTTAGTCTCTATCACTTGTTTTTTCCTCTTTTTTAAGGACAAGTCCGTATTTCAACCCTAAATGACACCTTCAGTTTGTTTTTTCAACCTTTGACTCTAAAACCGTTCAAAATGCAACCCTAACTATGAAAATTAGTGCAAAATACAACATTGGCCCTAAACTACGGTTGTTTCTTCCTATGTGGCGATGACATGTTCATGTGTGAGCGGGAAGTTGCTAGTCACTTGATATGTCAATAATACACAGATTTATCATCACCAAATCTAAAATAGCATAATGGGACCCACCACTTCTCTTCAATCTCCTAGCTTGACCCTTTGTTTGTCTTTCTCAAGCTCCAAAGCCATCGCGCCCTGCTCACCCCTTTTCTTTCTGCATATTCTTTTTGTTATTTCAATACAGGGAGGGAGTATGAAGAAATATAATCTGTTAAAATATTTATTACCAGCTGTGAGTGTAAATAAAGCCACTGGTGAAGCTAGGCTGGTGCACAACGTCATCATGCATAAATATTTAGAGTGATTCTCAGCTAGTACTCAACTAATTAGTCTTGCACACTCTTTTGGACCCTGGTGCCAGGGCACCAGGGTGAGTCAACATGGCTTCGCCATTAAAGCTACCTTGAATTGTAGCTGTGCATTGTTTATTGTTGTTAGCTCTCGTTCATAGCTTTTAATTATGTATGAACTCAAGACAATTTCACAAGCTTTGGTTGGCGGTATGCCGACTGCCTTGCAATAGCATGCCACGGCTACTCTTAATATCAGGTCACAAGTGATTGGGCATATTGGGCATGTTTGGCTTATAGCCTTGCCTAGCCTGCCTTTGCTAGTGAGCAAGGTTACCCATGATAGCAGAGGATAGTCTTGGGTAGGCAAGGCGAGGCAGGGAATCCAAACACACTTTGTGCCCACAAATGCCAAGTTTGCACTTATTATAAAACCAAACATGCCAAGTATTTTATGTTTGCGTTTATTTCATGTCACCAACTTACAGTATATGTACAATGCAGATTTGCACTTGCATTTTATGGGAATCCAACTCGAGCACAGCTTGTAGCCCTTGTTGCTCAGGTGAGGGTGTTTCCATTCCATGTTTATATTTACTGCAAAAGTAAAAATTGTATGCAATTAGTAGTTAGCTCATTGATATAAATCAATAAAGTGGTCTTTCCACTGCAGGCCATACATTTTGTACTTATAGAAGTAATCGCAAATTGGTTATGTAGCTTTCTTGCTTCACTCTGTTATGAATAGCTGAATAGCAGTTATATTGATTAATAGCCCTAGAGGGGCAATATATAGAGCATAAGAGTTCAACACCCTTAAAATGAAAAGGGATCTAATATGAATAGGAAAAGGACTCCATAATATACAGTCCTCATTCGACTTGTTACCTGGATGTATCCTCACACTAAGAGTTCTTTCAAATGATAGCGGTTTGTCTGAATTTTTTATGTGAGACATTTTTGGTACTCTTTCTAATATGCTTTCCAAAACCTCTTGGGGGAAAAAAATATCAGGAAGAGGTTATTTCCTCTGGACGTCAAGATGAGCCGTCCGGCATGCATATGATCTATCTTCCATACTCTGATGATATTAGATGTCCTGAAGAGGTAAGGATTGGCATGATTCATGTGTATACTTACCATTGCAGTAAACTAATTATCTTACATTGGTTTGCAGGTTCATGTGACTTCTGATGATGCACCACGTGCAACAGATGAGCAAATCAAGAAAGCTTCTAATCTATTGAAACGCATTGATCTGATGGATTTCTCTATATGCAATTTTGCTAACCCAGGTTAGTAGCTATGAATTCATTATTGACTATACTACTTTTAAGCTGTCTTTTTGACAGCTGTATTGCCCCCTATCTTAATAGCTAGAAAAGTTTTCTTTTGACTTAATATGGGTTAACTTCTATAACATTTACCTTTGGATTCTGACAACTTTAGGCCGAATTCTTGGAATTATCTGCCCTATTTTCGAAAAATATTTGAGCACTTATCGTATTTGCCCCTTAGCTTTAACATGGCAATTGTTGAAGTGTATAAGTGAATTGCCTACCTTCTCCCATTGGCTTAAGCTTTTGGATTCATCTGGTTAGTGCGTTCACTCTAACATGGTATCAGAGACTGAGGTCTCGAGTTCAAATCCTGGTAGATGCTTTACTTGTGCCTCCGGTCCTTTATTTCCACGTTTGCGCCTTCATCTCTGGCTGCACGTGAGTGGGGGTGTTGAAGTGTATAAGTGAAGTGCCTACGTTCTCCCATTGGCGTAAGCTTTTGGGTTCATATGGTTAGTGCGTTCACTCTAACAGCAATGAACATCAAAATAACTTCATTCACTTAAAATTTACTTGCCTCATTACTCAAATTTGATGACCTTTCGAAATGCTCTATATATGACTTCTGCTATCTGACGCCAAACAGCTCTGCAAAGACACTATGGGATCTTGGAGGCATTAGCCTTAGGTGAAGATGAGATGCCAGATATAAAAGATGAGACCCTGCCTGACGAAGCAGGCATGGCAAGGTAGCTATTTTTTTTATAAAAAAATGTGTCTGCTAAATTTACAAGTCTCTTTTCCCAGAGAATACAAATAATAACTATCGGCAATCGTGCTATGGATGTCACTCCACCCAAGCAGAACACAAGCATGAAAACATGTTCAATGCACACTCAGATAAACTAAGCTGTACTCCTACCTGTTATCTTATTTTTACCTTGTGTGGGATGGTCCTTGCCGCTCTTATCACAGGCCAGCGGTAGTTAAAGCTATTGAGGAATTTAAGGCTTCGGTCTATGGTGAAAATTATGACCAAGAGGAGGCTGAAGCAGCAGCAGCAAAAGCTTCACGTGGTGAGGCTTCAAAGAAGCGGAAGGCGATCACTGATGCAGCTTCGCAGAAAAGTGCAGCGTATGATTGGGCGGAACTTGCAGATAACGGAAAGGTGAGTAGTCACTCTCGAAAGAGAACAAAACTGACATTACTTGTTTAAGCTCCAAATTTCATGATAATCTTCCTAACCCGCGTGCTGAATTTTTTTAATCAAAAGTATTGGTCCTGATTTGCAAGTTGAATTTGAAGTACATCTTTTCACTGAGATATGCCAATGTGATTAAGAGAACTTCAGTTTGTGCTTTGCCAACAATCATTGGCATGTCCACCCCAAGTTTACATGACATCACAGGATATCTATGGTAGCAGGACACCACAAATTGCTCTTTTACATGAGATTTTCA
Organism: Eragrostis curvula; assembly: GCA_007726485.1. NCBI lineage: Eukaryota > Viridiplantae > Streptophyta > Magnoliopsida > Poales > Poaceae > Eragrostis > Eragrostis curvula. The sequence continues at coordinate 55,236,083 of CM017442.1, forward strand.
TCAATTTATCCTCTGAACACTTGAGCACACTGTTCATCTCAGTACCCAAATTGGCCATACCGATTATTGTTTTCTAATTCTGAATTTTTAATTTGCAGCTGAAGGACATGACAGTTGTGGAGTTAAAATCCTACCTGACTGCACACGGCTTGCCAGTTTCTGGCAAGAAAGAGGCACTTATCAGCAGGATCTTGACCCATCTGGGCAAGTAAAGCCACTTATCTGAACTAAAGTTTTCCCCAAAGCCGGCTTTCATATGTAGTGCTGTCTGATAGCTAGATTGGAAGGTCGTGTAATATATGATCCTCCCGCGTACTGCAGGTTATGCGCCAGTTTTGTATAGTAACATGACTATCACCAATTGCCAACGTAACTTCTTTTATTTTCTTTCTGAAGATAGCGTGTTTTTGCTCTTTTCAATATGGATATGTTTCGCTTTTAATGGTTGGCGACCCACTAGGTAGTGAAGAAGTCATATTGAAGTGAAACAGTTGCAACCGAATGCTAGAAGAACATCTGAAAATTAAAAGGGCAGCTCAATAGATAAACATACTACAATTTCATTTATTTCATCCATACGATCACTTTAGTTCATCCATACCATCACTTTAGTTCATGCGACACACATACACAGCAATTTAGTTCATCATAAGTCGGTGAAAGTTGTTAATATATTACAATTTCATTTCTTAATTGTAAACAAATTTGTTCGTGAACACCAACTGTAAAGAGATATACAATCAATCATTTTTTAATAAAAATGATATTTTTTGTGAAATAATAGACATGATATGTTGATCAAATAAAATAGATAATTTGTTGATAAAAATATATAACTTAGCTGACATCAGCTTCTATAACCCATGGAACAAATGATGAAAAGCTGTGGTACCTTCCTTCTCCAAAGGTATATCAACACATAGCACTAATAAATTTCCAAACCAACGTACATACCTTCTCAAATCAACTTGTCACCATACGGAGAATATCATAAAGAGCTGTTGTAAGGAAAACGAAAACAGGAATATTTCAAACGAGTGCAATATATTTTAGTAACATTCTTACAGAATATATACCTGTCTGATTAAAAAATAGAGTTTCATTTTGAAAGGCAATGAAAAAAACCCTTGAATTTACTAAAAACGTAGATATAAAGGGAGTGAAAATTAAAAGTGTGGGCCGTCTAGGAGGGAAAGAAATTGCATATACCGAATGCATAAAAATGGTAGATTTCTGCTACAAACAATTCATGCTAAAATTGATTGCTATCCAATACGAACTATCTATGTAGTATTAGGTGTAAAATTTTTGATATTCAGAGAAGAAGAATAACTAACCCAATCTTCTCATTCTGGCCACTGATAGAATAAAACAGTCAAGACCCTTATTTTTCCAAAATCCCTCAAAAAAGACAAAACACTATACCTCTTTCTTTAAGATTTAATGAAAATTGATAAATCTTTCAATATATATAGTTGCTATGCTTAATGCATGACACGTTAGTTTGTCTTTAGGAGACAAATGGAAATTCAAAAGAGACCAAATCCTATTAAGTTATTAATAATAGAAAATATCTTCCTCCCAATAAGGAGAAATTAAACCTATCAAGACTTTTTTTTTTCCCCAATTTCACTCGTCTTGCTAATGCAAGAAAAAACTTTTGTCTGCCATTCTATTATCCGATTAAGTGCGTATAATGTTGTGCGCCAAATAAGAATGTTGAGAATTATTTTTTCCATTTCTTGTCTTTGTCAAAGTGCAATACCATCCGATTTAGTATTGTATATGCGCTCGAACGATTTTTTTTTGTGAGCACTAGATTTGTCTTTAATAGTACACATCAATGTCGATCCATAATGGATATTAATTGGTGTTCATGCTGTCTTTGAGCATATATCATATATAAAAATGAAGAACAAAAGAAGATTCCAACTGGGAATTTACTGAAGGCCGTAAAGATACTAGAAGGAGATTTTCTTTTTTTTTTTACGTGAAAGGAAGAGATTTCTTTGTTAAAGTTTCACGGTTCAAGCATATAGGTACCACACTACTAATATAAGTCCAACGCACGTGCAAATTCAATAACATTTTTTGCATCTTTTTTTAAAAATCAATAGCATCTCAGCTTGCTTTATATCCCTTTGACCCTTTCCCTAGTCTCGGTTTTAAGCTAACCAACTACCTGCTTTTTATAATAATATTATTACAAAGACTAAAGATATTTTCCCTAAAGATACGTCATGACCACACTACACTAAACTGCTGTTCGTTTAGCATGACTACTAATATATTGCGATGAACCCACAGACACATCAATCCCCGGCTAATTCTCAAAAAAGAAAAATAAAGAAAAAGGAAAACCTCAATCAAAAAGGGAAGTTCAGATGTCTGTTTATTACAACACCTCGTTAGTAAGTTCATTGTGCTGTGCTCTCAGGCATTTGGCTTTTTGTACATACACTAGTATATCCATTCATACATGAACTCTGTCGTGCAGCTATGAAAAGTCGGTAGTACTGCATTAGGAAAGGTCCTACTCGGTCGAATCTTCTCTATGATCGTAGATGGAGAAATGCATGGACCAATCCACAACATCCTGATCCTCGCTGCTGCACGATTTGTTGATCTTTGAAATTAAAAAGGCAACTAGTAGCCTGGTCCACCCTAGCGAGATCCGAAACGGCTAGCTTTGCTTTGAACCTCTTGACATATGTCGTCGTCATCTTTGACTTGTGAAACGATAGCGAGGGCTGTTTAATTTGAGGTTTGAGAATCTGGACTGACTCGTTCGATGCATGCCTTCTTGTCTAGCGAATTGGAAAACGGGAAACCTGTGATGTTGCATTCGATCGGTACACCCTACCCTCCTACAAAAAGTAGGAAGCAATGGAGGTGAAGCTACCCACAGGTTAGGCCAAATTTAGCCATGTGTCTATGCTTTCATTACAATTTGAATAATCGCATTATGAAATCTTATCATTTGCTCTTTTAAAAGTATCATCCACTCCCTCTCTCTCCTTAAAAAAATCTTATACATTTGTCATGATAGTATTATTCGTCCAGTCAGGAGTAGCACAGCTTAGATTCGCAATCAAATTTGTCATGATAAATCTAACATCCTTGCAACCTTGTACCCAGCTTTATTTGCAGGTACAATATTCGCCCAATCACGAGAAGCACAGCTTAGGCTCACAACAGAATTCGGTCACATGAAACCAAACACTAAAACCTTGCAACCTTTTCTGATAATGAAATGAAATTCTCCGGAACATGCAGTTCCTGTAGATGCCTAGCTGCCACAAATAATTGGGCGCCGGCAGGTAAACCTAGACCAGGTGGTGATATAATAAATGAGTAAATTAGGCACCAGCATCCGGTATCTTCATTCATGTAATGTCACTCGTGCCACCTAGATGCAAGCCAAGCATGAGAGGACAGAGGAGTTTCCTCCTGTTTCCTCCAAACAATGACCTTCAGTTCATAAAGGACCATGAGATGATGAGCTCAATTATTGAACGAGCATGGCTTGCATTTGGCTTTCATCCCCTACCACCCAGCCAACCATGCATGGTGTCGCCTTTATGCTTATCTGAAAACTATGTAAGCCTACCAATAAACGGAGTTGCTCTCATTTGCCTAATCATGCAGATACGTGGACCTTTCAGACTGTCACCAAGTCATTCTCATTGGATTTGCAGTCTAGGCAATGTCACTTCAAATGCTTCTGATGTCGTATTACTAGTGTACTTTAAAGGTGCAGCCGTGTGCAGGTTCTATAAGTGCATATGCAGTTTTGCGCCTACAAGATCGCCGACTTCTCAATGGAAAGTAACAGTGGATGGAGACCCATTTCTCCTGCTTCTAGACGCCTTATATATTGTGGCATGCCTGCGAATCTGATCCCATGGACAAATGCCATCATCCTTTGGACTCTAGTAGATCAAGTATTTTGAGGAAAACTAGGGATGGATTTAGAAGATGTGAGCAGTTTGTTGCAGGCCAGAAAAAGTTAAGGTACAGAATAAGTTTGCTGGATTTGATCCTCTGTTTTGATCCCAAAATTTTAGTAACGAAAACACTTACTTGACCACCTAGTTCATCTCGAAGCCAAAATTCAGTTACAACCTAGGAACCTAACTTGGTGTCCCCGTCTTCAGCACGGATTTTCATATGCGACATTCTAGCACAAGCCAAACATTCGAAAAGATCTCATTAAAATATGACCAAACGATGAAGCAATAATACATCTCTTTGTGCATTATTGAACCTCCAAGTGATCAAACTGGAATTGCGTAAGAAAAGCATCAGTCAGACCACCCTCCAATAGCTGGAAATGTGCAGCTTGTATTACGCATATCTTTTTCTCATTGCATAGCAACTTGGCATGAAAGTCCTTATCATAGGTTCTTTTCCACTGGCTGTACAGGGAGGAGTTCAACTCCAAATTTGATCTCTGGACAGGACTTTTTTCTCTCTAGTTTTTCTTCCTAATTAAGTACATAAAGGTTGATACCAACTTGTCATCTTTTTCTTATGTCACCTCAGGGAAACTTTTTCGGCATAATACCCATCTTGCTTTGCCGCACATCAGCTAAGCATGTCACGCTCCATGTTGCTTTCCGGAACACTGTATGAGATCATGAATAAATGGTTTAGAATATGCAACTGCCCTGAACATTTATTCATCTATTTATTTTACGTTTCGCAAGGCTGGCTCAGAGAATAGGCTACTATATTCGACTTTTGTTCAAAAAGATTAGTATCCAAACTATACCCATCTTAAGATTAATACAGAAAGTTACTTACAAGCAGCAAAGGCTGCCATGGTTACATTTCAGTTTCTTGCCTGCTGACATTTGGAACAGAGGGATAAAAATGACCTAGAAACAGTAGATTTAAGCGCAAAAAATCAATGGCATTGTGCGTCAGTAGAGGTTCTGTTCTCTTAAGGTGTCGGTAAGCAAGACTGCTCTGGACGAGTAACTTCTCTGTTTATGAACAGCTGATCAAGGTTACTAGCAGTCATCCTCATCATAAGGCCAGCCCTTTGAGCTCTCTGATCACGGTGGCGGCACCGACATGCACAATGTTCCTCCTATGAGAGAAAGCTGATCGATGGGTGCTATGATCGATTCACGATACGAAAAAACTGCCATTTATATCGACATCGGATGCCTCAATCAAAAAATTAGGATTTGCTTCTGTTAGGAACCAATTCAAGGCTGTTCTCTGAACATTCAAGCCATTCAGTTCATGCCTTGGGCACTCTGCTCTTCCTGGCTGTGTCAGTCGTCGGAGCTGCAGCCTGAGCTTTCGCACTGCACCTGCTCCTCGTCAGCTTGGACCGTGATCTCCTCGAACCGGCCGTGCACCTCCGCGCACCGGCAGCCGCGGCGCGCCGCCGCCGACATGTAGTCGTCGAGCGAGCCGCCGGAGGACGCGCTGGACCGGCAGTTCCGACACGTTGTGCCGGCTTTTTCTTCTTCTTCTTCGTCGTCGCTCATGCCAGGACCTGGCCTCCAGTGCGGCAGCAGCGCAGCGACCTGGCCGTCGATCATCTCGGCGATGTGCGTCACCTCGTGGTCCGTGATGTCCAGCTCGCCGACCATCTCCGTGGCCACGCTCAGCGCCGTGTCGGAATCGGTGTGGAAGGGGAAGTAGATGTTACGAACCAGCCCTGAATTTCATAGCAAACAGTTCAATTTGACATACCAACTACGAAATATTTTTCAAAGCAAAAAAAGGTTGAATTCCCAAACGAGACATGAGAATTTCAAGCAAACTTGCAGTGGCCATAGCCCTCAGTACCTAGGTTGTTCTTGTCGGTGATGCGTAGCCGGAGGAAGATGCTGCCGTCGTCCATCCTCTTTCCCTTGATGGAGATGTCCACGCCGTCGACGTGCTCGTCGTCCTCATGCTCGTCGAACAGCGTGGCAATTCCCTGGAACTTGCTGTCATCGTCGTCGTCATTTTCGTCCTCGTCACAGCCCCATCTGTCATCGTCGTTCGTCGCCGAGGATGAGCCGCCGTTGCTGCCGCCGTGGTGGCGGTCGTCGATGAGAGCAGGCTGGTGCAGGTAATTGTACAGGCTGGCGTTGTAATCTCCGTCGCCGTAATAACTGAAGCCGTCGTCTTCCATCTGCAGGAACGGGTCGTTGAGCAGCTCGACCGCCGACGGCCGCCGCGTCGCCGGCGCCAAGCACCTTTCGATGAACCGCCGCACCGCCGGGTCGCTCACCTTGTGCAAAGCCGCCGGCTTTATGCCCTGATCAAATTCAAAGCCAGCAGAAACCCCAACTATGAGTCTATGATCAATCAATCCATGATCAAACCCAAAAGAAAGAAAAAGCATCAGAAATGGTTATTAATCTAACAAACACAGAAGAAACAGGATCGTACGGAGGTGACTTTCTTGTAGATCTGCACGGGGTGCGCGCACTCGCTGTAAGGGTACTCGAGCGTGACCATCTCCAGCACGCACATGCCGAACGAGTACACGTCGGCGCGCTCGTCGTAATCCTCCGCGTACACCTCCGGCGCCATGAACTCCGGCGTGCCCACCACGCACCGGCTCGCCGCCGCGCCGCCGCCGCGGCCGGAGCGGACAACGGCGAGGCCGAGGTCGCCGATCTTGACCTGGCCCTGGCTGCCGTTGACGAAGATGTTGTCGCACTTGAGGTCGCGGTGGATGACGCCGCGCGCGTGCAGGTAGGCGAGCCCGTCGAGCACCTGCCGGCACCAGTGCTTCACGGCGGCGGCGCTGACGCGGCGGTGGCGGAGGCGGTACTGCCGCAGCGTGCCGGAGGTGAAGAGCTCGGTGACGAAGTTGACGGCGCGGCGGGGCGCGTCCACCCAGGACGCGTGGAGCCGCATCACGGCGCGGTGGCGGAGCGACTTGAGCAGGTGGATCTCGCCGTAGAGACGCTCCAGGTCCCCCGGGCTGCGGAGGAAGTCGTGAAGCTGCACCTGGTTCCACGCCACCTCCATGCCCAGGTGCTCGTCGAACGCGCGGTACCTGCTCGATCCATCATGGTTCACTTCCATCAAAACAGGACGAGCAAGAAGAAGAGAGATGGAAGAGAACACAATCACACAACTTTCTTTTTTTCGTAAGAGATGGATGGATTTTGTGGCGAAGATAATCTTACACTGTCTTGGAGGAACCCTTGCCAAGAACTTCATTATACTGCAGCAGAGGTTGAAACAGGGGACGAAAGAAAGCAAAAACAAGAACATCATGAGAATTTGTATGCCTTTTGATGATGTCAACAACGATGACGAAGAACAATAGGAAGAACAACATGTTCTTACCCTGCCATATCTCCCTGTGGGATCGACCTCGACATACCCCGGGTCGGAGAAGGACCCATCACCATTGCTCTGCTGAACCAGCTGCAGAGCTCCCATCATCCTATGCTACTCCAGCGCAGCACTGCACCGAACCTCCTCCTCCTCAAATCACACTCAGACAGAGGCACATAGCCACACACACCCTCACTTTCGCAGAAAAAAGATTTTCTTTCCCTGCATTTATCTCAGCGCCTGCCCTCCCAACGAACCATGCACATACCTCCATCCATCTCCCTCTCAAAGCTCTGCTTTTTCTCTTTGCTTATTTTTCCTGTGCCGTACAGGTGAGAAGAAGAAGAGATTGCGGACGTGGCATGCCGTGTGGGATCTCGAGGGCGTGAGAGGCGACACCTCTCTCTGTTGCTGCGCTTATATATTTATAAATATGTGTATATCTTCATCTCGGGCGAGAGCGTAAGGTGATTAAGCATAGTGATTTGTGGAGCCGGCGCCCGGCGCGGCGCTTCCAAGGCTGGAAAGTTTGGCTCGGATCGTCTGAAAGAAAGACGATAAGATGGTCGGCGCTGGGCGTGGAGTCCTGGAGCTGGGAGTTCAGGACAAGGAGAATCTGAGCTTTGATTGGTTCAGCCGTATAATACTAACCACATAATTATCGAGCTTTGGAGTAAATTTTTTCCTTGGTCAGCTGCACTATGATTCAGTTGTTTATTACATCCACAATCGATGTGTGCAAGTGGTCCATCAAGATTTTCTGGCGTATCATTTTAGAACGATGGAAAAGGACTGATTTATAGGTGAGAAAGAACAGTGGTTTAGGATTTTTCGTCTGGTACGGTTGAGCGACCAATGCTATCCATGGAAAAGCACGCAGGAAATGACCAGGTAGTGGCTCCGTTTCCTGTTGGTACATGGGCATCGTGATCACGGTGATGTAAGGAACTACGAAATTTGACCAGAATAATTGACACCTAATTCGGATAGTACGATAGCGAGCAAGTTCAAAGATTGAATGCAACAAAGAACTATTTCGCCAATAAAAAAAAACTGTAGCACGTGAACACAATGCATTGAAAATGATTTCCCTTCTTTGCGAAGGTTCAAATGATTCTCTTGCCGCGATGACATTTCCAAGATGATTTAACTCGGCATGACAATATAAATTGAAGCGGCAAGCCCAGCCCATACCAGGTGTGGGCTTGAACAAGGCCGATGTTCAGTATTGATTCATGGATTTATGTCAGTCATGATGATGAGTTACAAGTTTATGCAGCAGAGCCCGAGAGCATGCTGTAGAATAGCAAAATCCTGTAATAACCTCATAGATCTTCAGATACATGAGTCAGCGATTCCTTCTACCATGGAATCTGTTATGACAACACACATGTGCACTAAGGCATAAACTCGCGATGCACAATTACGCATGGTAATTACGTGCCTCCTGTCGAACTAACATCCATCTCTTATCATGTTTCGCCTGTACGGTTTCAGCTACGGCGCCGGGTTCCTTCTGCAGAGTCTCTAGCAGTCGCTCATCACATCACTTCTTCGCCTGCCTTCTTGCTGCTCCAAGTAAGAGGACCTTCCCCACTAGGCCTGTGTTGAGCACACAAACAGCCGCCACTGCACCGCCAACCATAACCCATTTCCAGTCGAAGCCAACAGCCCTGGAGCCATCATTCTCATCACTGGTTTTGTTTGCTCTGGAGAGTCCTTGATCCAACAGATCATTTGAACCAGCAATGGATATCTTGGTGGTCACTTGAGCCATGATGGCGCTGCGTGACAAGGTGTTTTCTGTTTCTCTCATTTTCTGATATGCTCTAAATCCGGACTGCAGCTTCTTTACAGCACCCCACATGCCGTGCCGAACACCAACCTTGGCAACATCCTTTGGTATGCCCATATCCTCATAGTGAACCAAAGTAACTTCACATGCAGACATCTGGCCAGGATGTTTGGGCGATTGAACTGTGTTTCCAAGACAGGCAATATTAATAAAACATCAATGTTTCAGACATCATAGAAAACTTGCGAGGTTCGGAATGAACATAGTCCATGGTGCCATGATAATAGCATGAAAAATAATTACCAGCTCTAATACGCCAACTTGAGAAGTACAACTCCACACGCCTTGGTTTTTCCTTCTTTGGCATAGATGGATAAGCGACACCCTGTAAATGGAGGAGATTGTTCAGCACTCACGAGTAACAACCAACATATATGGCCATACATGGGATGCTATTAAACATATTTTTACTGAAATCCCTGTGATTGTATGCAGCTCATCCAACAAAAGCAAGGTTGTATGTGCGAAGAGCAAGGTTCGATTCCCCAGAAAGATGTGTATAGAAAACAATAGCAGCACTAAGACCACGTCAACAAAAAAGAAGAAGAAGAATAAGAAGAAGAAGAAGAAGAAGAAGAAGAAGCACTAAGGTGTTTACCACTAATCAGTATGAAGGTTCAATCTTGACTAACATCAGATACATCTTCTATTCCTTCACATACTGTAGGCTATGTGCTCTAACCAAATACTCTCAAAAGTTGATTATGTTTTTGTTTCACATGAAAAAACTACTCTCAAAAAGCATGTGACCCTGTGAAATGTTCCTTTAATGTGATACAAGCCCATCTCTGTTTCCAATGTCTTATCATGTACCAATAACAAAAGGAAGAGCAAATCTACTAAGGCATGTTCATCTCCTCCCAGACCTGAGAACCTCATAACCTGATATCTCACTAAAGGTGCTAATGAAATTATGTACGCAGTCATTACTGTTTTCTGGGTGGCAAAAGGGAATAATAAAGAGAGAAAAACATGGGAATCGTCAACCTTTAGGAAAGCAAGCATTTATATCGAATCTAGGTCATTTACAACGCCATACCTAAAAAATTTCTAAGCCAGCATAAATCAATAAAGAGTAACTAACATTTGAAAAAAAACAACAACAATGGGGACATAGAAAGGGAAAAAAACCACGCAAATTGGCATGGAGTTACTCCCCCCGTCCTTTTTTTTTGTCTTTAGGACAAGAAAGCTAGTTCAAATTTGTACTTTCTTGTCCTCATGACAGAAAACTAAAACAAAGGAAGCTACAACCAGTAAACAGGGAAAACAATGAAAGTGTCATAAAACATAATCATCTTTGTCCTTGATAAAATTACATCAACCTTTTTCTGTTTAGTGGAAGAACATAACATTACATAAGTGAAAATATCTGTCCAGAGAAAGATTTTTGCAGATATACCTTTGTAACACAATAGTAAGTTTTCCCAGATTCCCATATGCGACCACCAAAGATATATTCACGGTCACTGCAAAAGAATGGGAACTGGAAGAAAGACAACATGTTGGAATTGTTAAGTTCAACATGAAGGTACAGAAGGCACAACAGATGCTGGTCAAACCTTTTTTATCCAGTGGACGATCGTGGTTCCATTGTGAGAGAACTCATCCAGAGTTTTAGAGTACGCGAGCATATGATCCCACTTTAGACGAAAATCACCATCCCAGAAGAAATCTCTAACCAGTTCAGGAGTAGCATCCTCAAATATAGTGTGGCTGCAATGCATTATAGGTCCCACCTAAAAACATTTAAGAACAAACCGAGTAGGTGCATTATAAGTAATACGATATAACATTTAGTCATGATTCATATTATACTGCACTTTTCTATGTTTTTATGTCAAATTATATAAATTCAGTAATCAGCACTGAAAGAAAAAAGGTGACCAAAATATGTACTCTCGGTGTGTTTGTTTGTGTTCAAAAGCTAATGTACCACCTTTCATTACTGTGTATTAGCTCCGATAGTGATTTACAGTATACTATGTTTTCCATATGCTTCTCTTTCAGATTATGCAAATTCAGTAAAGAAAAAGCTAGAATCAAACGAAACACAATAAGCAGATGCAGTGAGTGTAAAGATGCAGGTCAATCAACTGATAATGTTACCATAAAGGAAAACATGACTCATTTTTTACAACATGAATTCATGGTTTTTCATCTACCTAGAATTACTCTATTCATTTTGACAGTAAAATATGTTAATACACCACTTCCGATTGCTGGTGCGGTGGCGCCTGTATGCTCCTATATTATGTTTCTCTGTTCTAAAACCCCACTGGCAGTAAAACAAACCTCAGGTTCCCGCCGCCAGGCCTTGTAGATCATGTTGGAAGTTGTGCGCTCCATCAGATGCTGCCATGATGAATCCCCACTCTCCATGTTATCTAAAAGCTGCAGCAGATGCTCTAGGTCCCTCTCGGTGACAATGTCACGTTCACCCTCAAAAACCGCCCTGCAAATTCATGGAAAACGAAGAACTTAACAACTAGCTCATTGCAGAAGGCTACATTACAAACTCAGAATCAATTTTCGAATATGGTGGTGCATTCATATGCCAAAAGAACAATTCGAGTGCCTATGTGCTATTTGTATGATATCTACAGTAACAAAGTAATGAACTAAAACCTCACAAGAAAAATGGTCAGGCCAATAAAGGTCAGGATCAACCCCAAACAGCAATAAATAAAAGATTATTATGTTCCAAAAGTCAATCCATTGTCATATGTATGAACCTACCAATAAAGCTACAAATGGCATTACATAAGCTTTTATGAACTCTTAGATCAGCAGACAGACACCTCATAGTTTCAGCATCAAGTCACCGATTTAAAACACAAGACACGCGCCACAGTTCAATCTCACTTTACAGCTCTAGCTAGCACCCCATTACCGATTCAGCTGAATAGTACATTAATTTCACCTAAGAAATGATCAAATTTCCTAGCCCATGAATGAAGCCCGTTACTGCTGAACGAATTGCTTGCGAACATTCAATATAGTCCCGAACTGAAGAGCACGTCTTGTCTACGAAGACACCCCTAAGAAGGCAAATGACACATTTCCGCCACCTACCCCGCCAACCTACAGTACGAGCCAAGCCAATAGACAGATTCAACCGCTACCTGCCATCGGCGCGAGCTCCGGCGTCACCGGAGTCTTCAGGGGAGACCTTGTCCTGGTGCTTGCCTCTGCAGCGGCGGAACGCGGAGGAGAGGAGGCTGGGCGCGACGGAGAAGGCGGAGAGCGCGGTGCAGGCGAGCCAGAGGCGGCGCGCGCCGAAGCCCGGCGGGACCCAGAGGATGCGGAGGCGGCTGCGGAGGCCGAGGAAGAGAAGCCCCGTCCAGCGCGGGCGCCAGGACCAGCCGACGACGAGGCCGATCATGACGGCGGCCCAGATCGGCACCGCGCAGAGCAGCACGTCCACCGCCATCTCCGCCACCGCGGGGCGCCGCAGCAGCGCCACCGCCTCTTCGCACCACCCCGCCATTGCTGCGCGCGTGCGTGCTAGGTCGCGGGCTCCGCCGAGCTCCCTGCCTGCCCCCACCCTCTCTCTTCTCGATTTTTTTTCCCGATTTATTTTTTTCCCTCACGGAAAATGGAGGAGAAGAAGGGGAGAGGAAAGAGAAGAACTGAGAGAGGGGGGCTTGTTTTTGGGAGGAGGCGCTCGTGACTCTGACCTGTGGGGTTGGTTTGGCTGGGCCTAGCTGTCATTGAGACGAGAAAGGAAGATTCGTTGGCGAGGGCCCACGTGTCGGTCAAAGGTGAGAGGCGGGCGGCATATGCCGCGGGACATACGGTTGCGAGGCGAGCGGTGGTGGCGCGGGCCTGTGTTTTATCTCTATCCACTTGTGGATTAAGCGATCAGTTAATTAATGCGCGGGGTTTACGAAGGGATCGGCGGTGGCTGACGTGGCACGGGCGGCTTGGTCCCGGCAAGAACGGTAGCTACTGGTCGTTGGTGTCGATCGAGTCACCTGGTCCTGAACGCCCCCATTGACGACACGTTCTGCCGAGCAATTGTGCAAAGTGTACTCTGTAATGCACCTCTTCCGTTTGCAATGTTTGTTTTTTCGGAAGGTTGTTTCTCACGATGATTGTTTTTCAGCAAGAAAATCAGTAAGCAATCCATGTGTGGAGGGTAGGCAGTCGCACGGTGTCGTCAATTTTCTCAAAAATTTCTGCTTGAGTATTGACACAAATTTCCAGATAAATGTCAGTTTCAACGCAAATTTGGAGTGAACTGCCCGGAGCCGGGATAGTTTTTCATAAGCCGGACAAAAAAATTCAGACTCGTTGCCTCTGAATTCCCGAGGACCGTAGTTCAGAAAAAGCCACGTTCGAATCTGCATGGCATGGAGTGGACACGAGTAACCCAGCTATAACATCCAGAAATTGCAATGGAGTTTTCGTCACCTTATGAGTAGGCACAGGTACAAAGGAGCGATCCGGTTAGGCAGCTGCCTGCATTTTCTAAGGGGAACAGCTACACCATTTCGTATTTATCTCAAAACACGTCTTTGGATAGCCACAGGACAGCAACAGCTAATAGCATGCTTAAAATATAGAAGCGGCTGTACTGATTGTGAGTCCCAACTATCAACCAGAACATGTGATTCAAGCAAAACATGCATTTATTTAGGTCAAAAAAGAAAGATAAGATACTCCTTATGAAAAGTGGAAAAAAGCAAAGCATAAATATACGAATCATGCTTATACATCAGCTCATGCTTCCCTGGCTTGGTTAATTCTGGGCGATTTATATCAACTCTGAAGAAATTGCAGAAAGATACAGTAATTCAGCGACAGTTCTTGAGATGGTATGATAAAATGAAATTTTGTAGAAGCTAGTATAGACAATATAAGCCATGCAAAATTACTTCAACCCAAATGTGATCTTTACGCTTAAGATCCAATCATCTGGATCACCAGTACCACAGGACATGCAAATTGTACTGCCAAATTGGATGGTTGAGAGGACTAGATGGGCTACAGACCAAAACTGCAATTTGTAGATAGCACATATACCACTACTGGAATCATTGAATGCCACAAATGGATTTTAGCAACAAAGCTACACTTGTCTACAGACATCTCTGAAACAATTCATAATAAACTATTTTGTAATAACTATAGTAAGCTTGCAACTCTAATCCATCCAACCACCATTCTGTGTCATGGTAAAATTCAGCAGCACCTTTTCCTTGCCATCTGATGACCCAAAATAGACTACGCTCAACAGACAACCACCGCCCTCATTTCCTGCAACATTATTACACATTGTAAATACAGAAGACAACAGGAAGATTATTTTTTGCAACACAAATAAAAACAAATCAAGGGAGTTAGACTTAAGACAAAATGCCAAAAGAATCACCAAACTTTCTGTGGCTCGGGCATACCGTATCAGTACAATGTTAGGTCTAAGCAGATATTCAGCAAAAGGATATCAAGGTCCTATCTAAACCCATATTGCACAGCATTTCTAATCTATCACTGATGTGTACATTGACCATGCAAAATGGTTGGAATAGAATGATACCGTATTGGATTTTAATAAAAAAAAACTGAATAACGTCCAGTAAATATATAAGCTGCTCCAACTGCAGTTGAAATTGAATTGTTGCTGCTCTGAAAGGTCGCCAAGAAAGAGAACCGTCACCGTCAGGAATCCTCATGAAGAGTATCGTGTTTTTTTGGCTGGCTGACATGCACCTATGTCCAAATGAATATATCTAGAAAGCATGAAATAGTTTTGACTGCTCATGGAAATCACATCTACATTATATTACGGGTGGCATGACCTTCCAATTCTGCTGCATGTTTGGCAGTAGTGGTGATGTCTCTTATAACTAATAGCAAGCACATAAAAAACTCACCCAAACATTGATAAAAAGGGATCAGATCTGACGGAATAGATACTGGTAGCTACTGGCAGCTGAAACAAATAACCAATACGACGGTCAAGTAAAGAAAAGTAATGTCCTAATATGACAAATTCCATTTGACAATGCGGCATCTATAATTTCCCACTAAACCATTTATCCAAAAACATGTCAACATAGAGATTTTCACATTTTAATTAGTCTCAATATATCCAGCATCTGCTATCTGAACCAAACTCTACCAAACTTTACAAATTAGCAGTACTCATACGAGTTCTACATGATTGCTGGGATCATGTTTTATTTCTGCAGCTCATATTCACTTTGCAAAATTACATTTTTCAGAAACAAAGTGATTTTAAATGAATGAATAAATGGGGTTTAAAGGTGTATCATAAGTAGACCCACTCAGTGGAATGTGGATTTCGATTTCTGAATTATAGACTTGACACAAGTACATGTGCGACCATGACTGCAATTAGTCCGTAAAAAGGGAAAAGGAAATAAGTAAGCTCTTATGATTGCAAAATGTTAAATGGAATAACTTGAGGTCCTGATTGTTCATGTCAAATTGTAAATGTACAGAATAACTGAAAACTAGTTACAAAATATATTACCAGAAATATATGCTGCACTAAGGTCCACTACAAAGGTAATGAATGAATCTTAGCTCGGTCATCTTTCCCTTACACTGCAATAGCTAACTAAATCACCATGAACAAACATAATTGCAAGTTCAATTTTTCATTTACAAGACAACAGGTATCTGAAGCTAACTTTTGAATACCGTTCCGGTCACCGTTCCGTTTTGGCCGCTGGAATGGAACGTTTCGGTACCAGGGCGTACCGGCGTACCATTCCGGTCTTTAATATAATAATATAAATACACATTATATTAATTAAAATGACAAATAAAAAGAAAAAAGAGAGAGAAAAGGTATAGAAGGGGCAAGTGGCCAGCCCCAAATTTCAGCCCATCAAGCCGATCAAGCCCGCCTATACGCTACACCCCAGCCGCAACCACGATTCCTTCACGACGACTATTCTTGCCAAGCCGCAACTGCCACCGCCACTGTCGAGCAGGTCAGGTCGAGCAGGCCATCCCCGTGCCCCCACAGCCGCGTCGAGCAGGCCAGGTCGCTTGCATGTGACTCGGGCAGGACGTGCTCGCGACCGCCGTCAAGCAGGCCTCCTGGCGCGGCGGCTCCGCTCCTCCCGACGACGGCCTTCTCACTCCTGGCGGCTCCCCCTTCCCTCGTCTGATTCGAATAAGATGCCAGGGGGACGGACGGAACGCCCGGAACGACCGAAACTGGCCGGAATGTCCGGTACAGGCCGGAATTGCGGCCGGTACGGGATGAAGCTGCCAACGTACCGCTCAGGTCACTGGAATGGGATATACCGGCCGTTCCGGCCGGTACCGGAACGGTTCTGATAAATAAGATCTGAAGAGCCAAACAAACTCATTTTGTATGCAACAATAGATGCACGAATGAATCAGGCAACACATTACCATCAATGTGACGCAAACTTGTATATGGCAAACATGAGTCCGCGACCTTAAATAAAATGACCAGGATAATTTGTGCCAGACCACTCACCACTGCTAATCTTGTGACATCTCATGAGTGTAACATTGTGAACCACAACCTTAACGAAGTTACTAATGCATATTAGACCATTGGATGTGCAATTAGAAACTTTCCAAGTGACATATTGGGTTGGCCTACATGCTCAATTTGTTCAGGCAAACATATGGACACCAAAAGAATCCTTAGGACAAGGTTAACTACTCTATTTTGTGCACGGAATTAATTGTCAAAACAACAAACAAGCAAGAGAACCCGTACCATTGCAGCAGGAAATCATCACATGCGCGGCTGCGGGCGCAGGATCATGATGATGATGTCAATGGCCATGAACGCGACGAGTGGGCTGAGGTCGAGTTTGCGCCCGAACACCGGGGGCATGACCTCGCGGCAGAGGGCGAGGAAGGGGTCGCAGAGGTCCCGCAGCGCGGAGAAGGGCTGGCGGTCCCAGGGGATGTTGGGGAACCAGGAGAGCAGCACGCCGACGAGCAGCACCTCCCGATAGACCCCCAGCCACCGCACGGCCGCCGACATCGCCGCCGCCACGGGCGCCCGCAGCGGCGCGAGGTTGACGTTGCGAAGGGCGGCCTCCAGCGTGGAGAGCGGGGAGGCCAGAAGGCCGCCGAACGCCGATGCCGCCGCCTCCGCGGCCGCCCGCGGGCGCAGCGGGGACGCGCGGAGGCCTCGGGGAAGGGGGGCCGCGGGGAAAGCTAGGGTTCTGGGGAGGACGCGCGTGGATGGGCTCGGTACGGCGGCTAGCAGAGGAGCCCGAGGGCAGGAGGAAGTCAGCAAGCCGTACATGTCGCCGCCTATCCGGAGGGGTTCCAGAAGGTTCTGGAAGGGCAAGGACAAGGAGGATGGGGGCGGGGGAAGAAGGCGAGGGAGCCGGAGGGGAAGAAAGGGGAGAAGAAAAGGATATGGTTTCGCCGCGTTTAAAGGTTGGACCCACCTGTAAGAGGAAGGAACATGTGTATAAATCGTCTTTTTAGTTTCTACTAGTACTGACGGTCGAGTGAGTGTGCGTCGTGATTTTGATCTCAAATTTCCAAATTCAAACGCGCCAATCCATCCTCCGCGAGGAAAAACCAACAATTTCCACGTGAAGCAAAAACATATGCTATGAAAATGATGTTAGAAAAAAAAACCAACATAGAGCTCTTTTTTTCCTTTTTTTTTGTGCTAACTCGGTGACTTTGTTGCCGTCTTGTCCCAGAAACATGGCTAGAAAAATATATTGGGCGTTTGACACATCATGAAAATACCCAAGTGTGCGTAAAACATGGATCGCACGGACACTCTTAGTGAAGAATCATCTACTGAAATGCTAGTAACGACTGATGACTCACTATCCCATACTACATATTGGTAGATTTACCGGGTTCTGTCCTAGTGGATTCCAAAAATATATTACGACTCTCCAATTCCCTAGCTTTCATATCACACACATACCGGTTACACATGCATATCACGGAAATTGTCGTTCACAACAACAGCGTGATAACAAATTTCATTAGAAAGAACAGTTCAAAAAAAAAATCATTAGAAATAAGGAAAATACCACATCAGAAAGAGAAGAAAAAAAAACAATGAATTAATAACCGCTTATGCACAAACATCCTCGTACTGCTACATACGGTAGTCATCGTCGTAGCGTATAGTATCTTGCAGAACGGTAGTTCCAAAGCAATAGCATGTCTTTACTCTCTATAGCTAAACACGAAAATGATCTTATGAATTTTTTTTGCCTACTTTATGTCTTCGTTCTCTCTCAGCTATACAGTACCACCGCCGACCGTGTACAGACGAGATCCTCCCTCCTAGTCCTATCGCCACAGTACCAAGGGCCTCCTCAGAAGCTTACACCGGGAATGATAATTCCAACTGTTGCAAAAAGAACAACCAATCAAACTAATTAGTTTCTATTTTGGTTACAAAAAAGCAGGCTAAGAGAATATTAAAGTAGAGCAACTATCTTACTTGCGTGACCAACCAGGCAAAACATCTGCCATGGCGGTATCAGGATGAATCATCACCAGGTCAACAGCATATTGCCTTAACCCAAACACCCAGCCGCTACACACTGCTCAAAAGTTCATGCGCGCCAGTTAAATACTGAATTAATTCACATCGAAACAGCAGGGGAAATAGGATTTAAGCATCATAAATACTTCAAAAAAACAATCATACCAATCTGTATGGCATTTTCAGTCCTTTTAAGCTCATCTGCGATACGGATACAGTAATCTATACCTGAAAAATACAAAGTCACAAGCTAAACACTAACTGCAAATGGTCAAGGACGTGGCAACATTAACTAAAGAATGCTTGTATTGCCTAATGCATACCAGTAGAGTCGTTGGCCGCAGCCATGCCTGTAAGACCGAATACCCTATGGCCGCGGAAGGCCTCCTGCAAAGCCACCCCACTCCATCAATCTGAGAGCACCGAGCGACGGCGTCGCTCCTCCGCCTCCCGTTCCCGGAACAGCCGCTTCCGCATCTCGCACCGCTCATTGAGCTGCTCGGGCGTCAGGCGCCGGGCCTCCTCGTTGCGCCAGCAACCCGACAGCGTAACCGGGCGCGTCCCGACCAACTGGTCGTTGAACTCCGCCTTGGCCGCCTCGAGGTCCTGCCTCTCGGCGAAGGTGACGTAGCCGTAGCACCGCGTCGTCCCGTCCGCGTTCCGCTTCACCCGCGCGGAGCCCGGGACGAAGGACGCGAACTGCGAGAAGACGCGCGTCAGGAAGGCCTCGTCGACCTCGGCCCCCATGTTGCCCACGAACATATGGAACCCTGCACCAATCCAATCGGCGTCGTCATCATCGTCAGCCAGAAGAAGGAAAAAAAAAAGGGGGGAATTTTTCAGAATTCTCCGACGAGAATTAGCGCGTGCGAAAAATCAAGAGGCACGAGCTGCACATACCGTTGGCCGCGGCCCTCCTCCGCTCGCCTTCGTCGTCCAGGGGCGGCGGCGGCAGCTGGGCTGCCTCCTCCGGTGAGCGCTCCATGGCAGGGCGGCGCGTGGATCCGATCCGATCGCTTGTGGTGACGAATAGCAACACCTGCCCCAATAATATCGTGTGTCACGGACGCTCACGCGGGCGGTGCGGGCTTTATATTGAGCGGCGGCCCCCGAGTCCGAGTCTGTTTTTTTCTTCTTTTTTTGAGGGAAGCCCCCGAGTCCGAGTCGAAAGGCAGGCCCATTTCTCATACACGGGCCACCACCGCCTTCTGCTGGGCTCGTGGGCGGCGGGGCCAGCATCTGATCTCTCCATTGTATCATGAAGACATGAACTTTCTTAGGGGGGGGGGGGGGGGGGGGGGGGGGGGGGGGGGGGGGAACAAAGTTATACCTTTCATATTATTAACAGCTCAACTTAGTACTGTCAGTTTGCTGTGGCAGAGCAACAATAATCCAAGATGCCTCCGAAGAGAAGCGTCGCTTCTGACCTGCATTCATTTGGGCTCAAGCAACGCTCACCTTGCCCGTCGCTTGCCAAGACAACTGCAAAGGACTGGTCAAGTAAAGAATTTCAGAGCTTGCAGAAATTCTGAACAGGATCTGCCATGTCTGACGCGATGAGGCTTCTTCACCTATTACGCAGCATCGATGACCAGCCCTGACGGAGCACGACCAAGGAGGGAGAACTTCCCAAATCACGTATGTGGTTGCGCTGCCGCTGGTCGCCGACGCCGGTCTAGCGCTGCAAAGCACCCCGCTTGCTTCCCCAGTGCCGGCGGAACACCACGGTTCGCGCCTCCATGGCCTCCGACGCACGATCCTGAGGAGGAAGAAGCTCCCGCAACACGCCTAGTCCTTTGACTCCGGTCCGCCTACGCGAAATCCCCATTGGATATTGGAGGCCGGCTGGCGGCGGCGGCGGCCGGGCGACTTCGCCGGCTCTACAGCTCCGCCATGAAGTTTATTCAAAAGACCCCAATTACTTGCGAATTGCCCCTAGTTTGGATCGCTATTATTAAACGCGATCCAAATTAGGGGTCAAAATGCAAATAATTGGATCGCGGAGGATAATCGCGATTCAAATTTATGCAGAAAACACCCTAGTTTGGAGACGGCGGGCTCCTCCCTCCCTCCCGGTGCTCCTCCTGCCGGTCCGCCGCCGCCGATCGCGATGCCGGGATCTTGGAGCGCCACTCCACCATCTCCATCTCCTGACCTAACAGCAATCTTGTTCCCACGCGTATGAACCGCGGAGAAAAAGTTCAAGGAGCAGGCAGTCAGGCACACATGCTTCATCGCGTCCGAGAAGATTGAGCTCACGCCCATGCATGGTGACTTAGTCCGAACATAGGCCGCAACCGCGATTTTGTGCTCCGGTCCCCAATGTCGATCACAATGGAACAACAGGGAGGGATGAATTCGCGGAGGGATTCAAGGAGCCGAAGTTCACAGGGAAGACGAAGAACTGTCAACAAGTGATGACGAAATCCCAATTCAGTTTCATTCGATCGTTAAATGCTAGCCATCACACCAAACGCTCTTAATTAATCGTCATGCTAGAATGAGTTTATGCATAGAGATCTGCTCCTGCTATGGTGCATCCAAGTCGCTTCTGACCTTTTTCAGAAATTCTGTTTGGGGAGCTTAGCTGAAACGCGACGGAGTTCTCTGTTTGATTTCTGACAATGCTGTCAGCTCTGCTAACAAACACTGAGCCTGAATGTTGCTGGTTCATTCTCAGTTTGTATGATTCTAACGTTCAGCAGGCTACAAATACAGAGGACTGCCAATGACAAATTGACAGTGTTGTACATCAACTGAACTCACAAACACCAAGGGGGCAAGTATGATGAGCTGTTTGTTGTCACTCACGGCGGTCACGGAAGTGCAACTTGACCTGCGGCAACATGATCAGCTCCTGACTGTAGTCATAATCCGCAATTTCTGCTTGTTCATATTTTTCAATCGCTCTCAATAATCAACGAAACAACACACCACAAAAATGCTGCTTCTTTGAGATTATCGTGGAAGTATACTACCATCCGGTCCGGCCTATGATCGATTGATGACATGTCAGTGTTACATCCGCCATCTCTTTAGCTTATACTGTCGCATTGAAGCTCAGAATGGAAAATAAAGTCGTGACGAACTGGTCAGTAGGAGAAGAAACCACCTGCCGTCCGTCCCTCCTAAATGGACAGAGAAAAAGAGCTGTACAAGATTTTAAAAACTGATGAAACATATCTGTCAAATTGATTGTTGTTACCTTTTCTACTGTAAGTTTGGTCAGAAGCACGCTCGTCTATGTTTTCGACATTGTCATGATTCAGATCTTAGACATTGTCATGGTGATGACAGCTTGTCCGGAGAAGCAGTCACCACAGTAGTTCAATTTCCATGTCATTTGCATGTAAGAACGTACGATGGCACAAACCAAACAAATAGAAGAAGAACAATGTGATACACGAAGAACGGCTGCAATTCTATTGAAAAATTGATCGGCCACACAAGAAGAACGGCGCCCACAGCATTTGATCAGCTGGCTGCATGCCGGTCCTCCGACCATTTAAAAGAGCGTTTAATTGTGCTGGTGGTTTCTTTGGACGGCGGGCAGCTAGCTATTTCTTGCTACTACCACTTAGCATCTGAAGAACCTCCGTCATGGTTGGCCGCTCATGACGATCAAACTGAGTGCACAACGACCCTACCTCAATGCACCTTTTGATCTCCATTAGCTGAGACTGGTCAACCTTTGCAGGAGCAGGACCGAATGTCTCCATTCGTCTAGCGTCTTCAGCTAACTCAGCCTGCAACAAGGCACAAGGCTTGAATGTCAGACTTTGTAAGCTTGAATGCCACCTCTCGATCGGCACACTAACAGGTTCTTGGAAAATTTCGGTACGCACGAAAAGCGTTCAGACTCAGTTCCAATCACATTCGTTTGCGGAATGTTACTTACCCACCCAACAAAATGACGATAGCGAGATTTGGATCTGTTCAGACTGCTGATAGTCTGGTTGAGAATCATGCCAAAAGCGTACACGTCACACTTGGTCGATAGAATACCTTCTCCAAGATATTCTGTAGCCATGTATCCCCTGATGATAACAGATAACCCAAGAAAGTTGAATTGAAAATTTAAAAAAGCTTATATATATGAACATCATGAACACAGGTAATGATGTCTTACTGTGTGCCAAATAAGGTTTCATCACGAGAGATCTCATCATCGACATGCACTAACTTTGTAGCTACTCCAAAATCGCTGATGAGAGGATTCATATCAGAATCCAAGAGGATGTTGCTTGGTTTCAGATCCGTACGGACAACGCATTGCTCGTGTAAATAATGTATGCCTTGTGCTATCCCCTGAATCATGCGGAAGCAGGAGGACCAGTCAATAAGTTGAGACCCTGTGAATTACATATCATACAAAGAGAGTAGTAAACTCTTAGTTAGGTAACAAATTTAAGAGATTTATTCCTGGAGGTAAAATGTGATAACTGATAACAAAATTACAGTGAGAACATGCCTTTGATAAAGCTTTTCATAGATCCGTTTGGCATGTATTTCTCAACAAAACAAAATATGTTACTGTGAGCTCCAGTGTATTTGCCTTCATGATGACACAAGACCATTACGATCTCATGGCAATATCCCAGAGGTCTAATTATATTTTTATGCTCAAGATTTATAAAAACGTTGATTCCATCATATATGCTCCTCTCATTAGTATCTGCCAAGCAATAATCAAAAACTTTCTTGATGGCAACCTCTTGTCCGTCGCGTACTACACCCTGCGAGAAGTACAAAGTCAAATGATAGGTTCAAATTTCTAGTAATATAAAGCTGCCCACTTGTTCCTAAAGTTTTGCCCGAAGGTCAATCTGATCCATGGAGATTCAAAATTTAGCTCCAAGTCCCGCTTGAACTTCATTGGTTGGCTATCTTTGATATCTGGACCGGCATGTAGCACCA
Organism: Eragrostis curvula; assembly: GCA_007726485.1. Classification (NCBI taxonomy): domain Eukaryota; kingdom Viridiplantae; phylum Streptophyta; class Magnoliopsida; order Poales; family Poaceae; genus Eragrostis; species Eragrostis curvula. Next base: position 55,259,653 of record CM017442.1, read on the forward strand.
CGCCGGTGTGCTTAAGGGTTGTTCGTTTGTTCCCAGATTATTTGTGGAATCTAGATTACAGATTCTGAAATCTGTAAGTTATTAGATTGTAAACGCTGATGTCGTTTGGGTTGAGCAATGCAAAATAACAGCTACAGATGACTTAACTATAACAACTATGCTGATAACAAGAAGCAACAACAACAGTGCGCAAAAACCCTTAATCTCCTTGGAGAGTTGATGATAGCGATATTCGTTTCAAAATACCAGCTGCTCTTGATAGTTGCTCTAGGGACAAAAAACTGAAAACCAATTGATGAATAGTTCCATCCAAACTAGCTTGGGGCTGGCCGTGGAGAAGGACGAGCAATTTATTGAAGGGTGTAAATGACACTTAATTATTAGGAAATATCTAGTATGCTATTTATTTAAACAAAAACCTCTTGTATGTCATCTCCTCTAATTATTATGGTCACTGAAAACGCTAAATGAATTTCAAGCAGATCGCACATGGAGTACCTTTTAGACAGTAGCAGCGCCGCCCCCTCCAATGATGTTTTCGTCTGAAAAATTATTTGTAGCTGTGCTCAACTCATAATTATTGAACCTCATGAAGCCTGTTGCAGGAAGAACATATACCAAACAGACATGAAACAGTAAAGCACCATCAGTGATTTTTGGTACGACAATTATAGTCTAAAATTGAAGGAGCTTTGAGCATCTTCTAGAGACAACCAAAATCTTCCCCTAAATCATTATATTGGAGTTTAAGTGTTTAACCCAAAAACATGCCTCGAGCAGACCCTCAAAACATGCCCCAATGTTTTGGTGCCCCCAGAATTCTATCATTTGTAGCCACAAAAACTGGGGAAGAGACGAGGCTCAATCCTCCTCCTTTCAAGAGAAACTACATTATTGTGGCTCCAAATGATGGCGTGACCCAACTAAAATAGCTTTTGTATCTATTTTAATGAGAACTGTTGAAGGAGGGAAAGCAAAATTAGCTCCTATATTTTTTTTTTTTGCCCCATAAAACAACCTTTGGGGAACAATATTTTTGGTTGCCCCCTAACGAAGAAACAGGCTCTATATCTTTTCTGTCATTACTTCCTTACCAGGAACCACTTCTTCTGAGAGTGGCGGTGGCGGGAGCGGCGGTGGAAGAGCAGCGTGAGCATTCTGGAAGTTGGTCAACATAACGGTGGCCTGGACCATGGCAGCGAAGTCTCCCACCTGGATTTTCCTCACTATATCGTCCTGCACCCGACGCAGCTCCTTGGCCATGTCCCCTGCCTTCCACAATTGACTGAAGCAGTGCTTCCGCTGGCACAGCTTGACGAGCTCGAGGGCCTCCTCTAGGCTCTCCGCCACATCCTCCAGCGGCCCGCGCATCGCCTCGTCCTTCATAATGTCCGTCTGCTCCTCCAGCCGTTTCAAGAGAGCCGTGCATCGAGTGGCGCACATTTTGATGGCACGGCACTCCTTATCGTTCTGCTTAACTGTCTCCACGGCCTCCTTGATGGCGAGCGCGACCTTGACGATCTTCTCCAAGCTGCCGAATGCAACGTCGGCCATCTTGACAAAGCCGAAGACAAGGTCATCATAAAACACATCAAATTAGGATGCAAATAACACAAGATGGAGGGCAGCTTATCTTCAGAAAACGATCAGAGTACTCAAGTGAAGCAGGTCGGGATGAATTCCCAGATTCGACCTTAAAAAACTTTTGTGCGGGCCGAGATTTTATTTGGCATAGCATGGCTCCACATGGAAGATCAGGGGGGGTTCTACTAGGAGTAGACCTTTCAATTTTTGACATTGGATCCATTTCTGAGGGTGATTTTTATGTTAAGTTCACTCTTCGAAATAAGGATGATGGTTTCAAATGGGTTCTTTACGTGGTCTATGGACCGGCCCAAAATGAAAACAAGGAGGCTTTTCTTGCCGAATTGGCAAACTCTTGTTCTCATGAAACACTGCCTTATTTAATTGGCGGTGATTTCAATATTATGAGACGCCCTCAAGACAAGAGTAAAGATAATTTCGATCCCAAATGGCCTAATCTGTTTAATCAGGTCATAGAGGTTTTGGACCTTAAGGAGATCGAGACGTCAGGCAACCAATATACATGGGTCGGCCACGGGGATGACCCAACACATGAAAAGCTAGATAGAGTACTCGTAAGCACGGATTGGGAAGAGAAGTTCCCATTATGTACCGTGGAGTCAAGAAATAGGGGCCAGTCGGACCACACTCCACTTATACTTAACACGGAAGTGTCTACGCATGCCTCCAACCCGCCTCTATTTAAATTCGAAAGAGGTTGGTTACTGCGAGATGGTTTCTTTGATATGGTGGCCAATGTGTGGCAATCGACCAATCAAGGAAATACAAGCCTCCAGAGATGGCAGAACAAGATTAGAGCTGTTCGAAAACATCTCCGAGGTTGGGCGAAAAATACAGCGGGTCATTACAAGAAGGAGAAAAAGAAATTAATTGCTTTAATCGACACGCTCGATAAAAAGGCTGAAATTTCTCCTCTAAATGACAATGAAATCAATTTGAAATTGTACCTCAGAGAAAGATTAGCCACTTTACTGAGGGAAGAAGAGATCAAATGGTACGAACGTGCTAAGGTCACTACTTTATTGGAAGGTGATAATAACACCAAATTTTTTCATCTAGTGGCCAATGGCAGGCACCGCAAACAACACATTTTCAAGTTAGAACAAGAAAATAATGTTATTGTCGGTGATGAGGAATTGAAATCGTACATAACAAGCTATTATAAAAGCTTGGTTGGACCACCTGAGGGGAGCAACATATCTCTCAGGGAGGACCAAGTGCAAGATATTAACCAGGTAACAACACTTGAAAATGAGGTCCTTACGACACCTTTTACTGAGAAGGAGGTTAAGGAGGCTGTGTTCCAAATGGAACATAATAAGTCTCCTGGGCCGGATGGATTTTCAGCAGAGTTTTACCAGATTTTTTGAGAAGTCATTAAAAGGGACTTACTCGCCCTCTTTAAAGACTTTCACGAAGAAACGCTTCCGCTTTATAGTTTAAACTTTGGTATAATTACTCTATTACCAAAAACAAATAATGCGAAGCAAATACAACAATATCGCCCAATTTGCGTTCTGAATGTCAGCTTTAAGATTTTTACTAAAGTTGGCACAAACAGAATCAACGCAGTGGCAGGGTCGGTCGTTCAACCTTCACAAACGGCATTTATTCCGGGAAGAAACATTATGGAGGGAGTGGTAGTCTTGCATGAGACTATTTATGAACTTCATACAAAAAAACTGAATGGAGTCCTGTTTAAAATTGACTTTGAAAAGGCTTATGATAAAGTCAAATGGTCCTTTCTTCAGCAAGCCCTTCGTATGAAAGGGTTCTCTCCAAAATGGTGCCGATGGGTAGAGAAATTTGTTGAGGGAGGGAGTGTCAGTATCAAAGTTAATGATGATATCGGTCGCTACTTCCAAACGAAAAAAGGCCTCCGTCAGGGAGACCCAATGTCACCTATCTTGTTCAACATTGTTGCCGACATGCTGGCGGTGCTCATTAAAAAGGCAAAAGATGATGGACAAATTAGTGGCATAATACCCCACCTTGTGGATGATGGTTTGTCTATTTTGCAATACGCGGACGACACTATCTTGTTTATGGATCATGACCTAGAAAAGGCAAAAAATATGAAATTATTACTCACTGCCTTTGAACAGTTATCGGGTCTGAAAATAAACTTCCACAAGAGTGAGCTATTCTGTTATGGCGAGGCCTCCGCATTTGAAAATGACTATATGGAGTTATTTGGCTGCAATGTGGGGGAATTCCCGTTTCGATATCTGGGTATCCCAATGCACCATAGAAAACTCTCCAATAGTGATTGAAAAATGATAGAGGTAAGATTCGAAAGGAAATTGAATTGCTGGAAAGCAAAACACCTTTCTTATGGAGGTCGTTTAACTCTGTTGAACTCGGTTCTCAGTAGTCTCCCGATGTTCATGATGTCTTTCTTTGAAATTCCGAAAAGGGTCCTCACCAAACTTAATTTTTATAGGTCTAGATTCTATTGGCAAGGTGGTAAAAATACTAATAAATACCGCCTAGCTAGATGGGATCCTAAGGACCAAGGTGGCATAGGCATCATTGATCTAGAGATCCAGAACAAATGTTTGTTAAGCAAGTGGTTATTAAAGTTGCTTAATGAGAATGGCATGTGGCAATCATTAATACGGAATAAATATTTAGGTTCTAAGACTTTGTCACATGTAGGGATTAAATAAGGTGACTCTCATTTTTGGAGAGACCTTCTAAAGGTCAAAGATGAGTTCTTATCATGTGTATCTTTCAATGTTAAAGATGGCTCCCAAATTCGATTTTGGGAAGATACATGGTATGGAACAAGGCCATTCAGTGAATTATATTCTAATCTTTATCATGTTTCCTATAACCACAATGATACAGTTGCTCGAGTTATAGATGGTGCGCCTTATAACTTATCCTTTAGGCGTACCTTGATTGGGATTAAACTCACTCAGTATAATGACCTTATAGCTAAAATTTCAAATATTAACTTAACTGATGAACGAGACACAGTGTCCTGGAAACTACATAGATCTGGGCAATTTTCAACGCGGTCTATGTATGTCTTCCTAATTAATCAAGGCACTCCGTTTCATCACAAGCTAATTTGGAAGTTGAAGCTACCTTTGAAGATAAAAATTTTCCTTTAGTATCTAGTGAAGGGAGTCATTTTAACTAAAGACAACCTAGCTAAACGTAACTGGTCGGGGAGCAAAAAGTGTTGTTTCTGTAATCTTGACGAAACAATTCAACACTTGTTTTTTGACTGTCATCATGCTAAAACTATTTGAGGGTTGTTCAAACAGCTACGGGGATTAGCCCACCTAGATCTTTGAATCATATTGCTGGAGATTGGCTTGCTCTTTTTAACTCGGACAAGCGTAAAATTATCCTAGCAGGTGTGGCTGCTATGTGCTGGGCGATATGGCGATGTAGGAATGAGATTTGTTTTGATAATGTTAAATATACATCGTATATGCAGGTATTTTTCAGAGGAGCTTATTGGTTGCGTTATTGGGCACTGCTGCAGCATGAGGAGGTCCGTGACCACGTTCGTGGGGTGAACGCAGCATTGGAGGTTGCTGCATTGGAGCTCTATGTTTCTCACAGGTGGAGATTTAATAATAGACTTGGTCCTTCATAGTTTGCTTTATTATTTGTTTTAAGCTCTTCTTTGTCAATCTGAAGATTGACACTTTTTTGTAATAAGTAATTAAAAAGAAACAAACACCGGGCTGCGTGCTGTGCAGAGACCGAAAACTTTGAACAGTTTTCATTATCTTAAAAAAAATGAAGCAGGCAAGCGAACGAACCTTACGATTATCGCTTTCCTTTTATTCTTGGTTCTGGTCTTCCGGACCTCCTCCTGTAGAAAGCTAAAGCATCTGGTAGATCAGGTCCAAAGGCACTGATATAATCGAAGAGGGAAACAGTGACAGGCTGTGCGCCGGCTGTTGAAAATAAAATTAGGACCACGCAAGTCATCTTCATCTTGTCATCATGAAACAGAAGGAAACTATTTTTTTTCAAAGTAAAACAGTATAGAAGCATACACTCTCATTAACATATACGAGTATATTACTAATCACAAAATAAAAAAATATACGAGTATATTACTGGCAGCAACGACAAACTCGTCTTCAACGCAATGAAGGTGTGCTTCCAGCAAGGAACGGAGCGTGGATCGGTGCATAGGACAATGAGAGAAAGATTAAATGCGTTTTTTAGTACATGGATGAGTCGCTGTCCAGTCACTAACTAATTAATTTACCTAGTTTAGCTACACCTATGAGTGGCTCGGAATGATTAGGCCGGATTTGATCTTGATATTTACGGAGCCAGCGTCGACGGTAACATCGCCTTCCACTGAAAGATAATTAGTTATAAATGAAACACTCATGCCAAGTCTAGGACTTGATCTCGGTTCCATCACAATGAACCTGGCCTGGCTATTTGAGCATTGTTCAGTTTTCAACTGTAGGTGTATTTCACAAACCATTAGAACTAGCATTTGGTCAAAAACTAATCCATTAACATATAATGTAAATGATAGTCAAAGGCTTGCTCTAACGAAATGAAATGCGACCACTTTTATGTCCATTTTCAAAGCAAGTAACCTATGACATTTGGATAGATAATTTAGTTAACCGTTTTATGTATAATAACTGATGGAGAGAGCATCCCCACCTTTTTCTCATTCTGTTAATTAAAGTGCGTACATGAACATGTTGTTACATATGGGTTTTGTGAGGGATGAGAGGGAGAGGGAGTAGAACAATGATACCTATTGTTGGCCGACACCGAAAGGTCATGGTCACTCGCCGCTCGTACTGGCAGAGGAGTTGATTTTTACTGTTTGTGCTATCCTATCTGGCTACGGCCGTACACCCGCACATGCCATGAGAAGGCGGGCCGGGGCGAGTTCGACACCATGTCCGACAAATTCCAGCCCTGCCTAGCTACTGCAAAAGAAGCTCGCGAGTCTCACACGACCGACCTTTGGCGCGCGCCATGCTCAGCTTGGCACACTATCACTCCGGCGAGGCGAGCCACGGCTTGCAGCCAACAGGGGACGACGCGTTTCTCGGCCGCCCTTGTTCGATTCGGTTCGAGGCGGATTCTCAGATTCGGAAGAGAGGTGCGCTGGACGGGCGTCGCTCCAGCGAGCTGCTCGTTGTTGTCGTGAGCCCGGCCCGGGGGAGGTCGCTATTTCGAATAGCGACCACCCCTGGGTACCTAGCCACCGTTGGATCGGTCTTGTGCGGCTCAGATTGTGTCATGACGCGCTCATACAGTCTTCCTCGTCAGGCGCAGAGAAGGTGCGCCAATCACGCCGCCTGAATCCGCCGGAAATTCGCCGCGCTCCGTTCCACCAAACGCATCGCCTCCGCACGCGGCGAGACCACCAGCCTGCGATCTCATTCTTACCTAGCACCGAAGAAAGCCAGGCAAGATGGCTCTGCTCTGGCCGGCAGGCAAGGCGCCGCCGTCGCGCAGCTGGTCGGATTCGACGCGCCTTACGGTCGCATCACCATGATCCTTCCACGGGCGGTGCGGCGGAACAGGGCCACCTGCCGGCAGCTCGCTCGCCCGGCGCACTCGTCCTCAGATGATCGGCGACATCACCAACTCTCCAGTGCTCGTTCCATCGTCCAGTTTTGCAATGCTCTGTTTCCATCGAAAGCTTGCATTTTTGGTTCATTAGGATTACAAGGTTGCAAGGCCATTGGCAAAATCTCCAGGACAGTTGAACTTGTCCTTTAGCTTTCCGTTGCACAAGCTTGACGAGTAGGCCAGCACGTATGATCTCCATATTGTCATGCTTCCCTAACTCAGGTTGCAAATCAACTCAACTCGGTACTGACAGGCTTTTATCTTATCTGTTCAAGTCTTCTGCATTGTGTCATGGATTTTATGAAAAAAAGTAAGGGTGTGTTCGGCGTTTTAGAGTCTAAAATTTAGAGGGGTTTAAACACAAAGAATCTTGTCTTAAATAAAGTTTAATTACAAAACTAACTGCAGAATCCCCCCTCTAAATCGCGAGACGAATTTAACGAGGGTAGTTAAGCCGTGATTAGACGATATTTACTGTAGCATCACTGTAGCAAAACATAGATTAATTAGGCTCATTAGATTCGTCTCGTAAAGATGTACCCATCTGTAAAAAGGTTTTGTCATTAGACTTTATTTAATACTCCTAAATAATAAGATTCTCTTTAGAGTTAAATTTTAGAGGGGTCTAAACGGTGAAACGAACACACCCTAACTCTACTTAGTAGTTAGTACTGTCAGGCTGGCTCACAATTCTGCTGTTCAGAAACATTGACGAACTGTCGTTCCGACCAAGTTTATTGTAGCAGAGGGAAAAGGTTACCACCAAGGTTATTGTAGCTGAAGTAACAATACTCCTTTTTGGTGGTATAATGCATCGTAATTGTTCCTTTTCTTTTTCGTGCTATATATTGCCGATGCCTATTCATATACCAACTGAGACTATCAATCTCTTTGGAGCGGTACAGTTCAGAAATCCTTCAATTTTTCATGATGCTGTGCATACTCTGTTTCAGAATTTCAGAGCTTGCAGAAATTCAGAATGCAGAACAGGATCTGCCATTGCTTGACTGCCGCGGAAGCTTCTTCAGTGTTCACCAATGCGGCATCGGTTACCAGCCCCGACGGAGGCCAACCAAGGAAGAGGAACTTCCAAAAACGCGTCTCTGGCTGGCAGCTTCGCCGCGCGCTGTTCCTCATCGCCGGCCAAGTGCAAAGCACCCGGCTTCCCTCCTCTGTACCGGCGGAGCACCACTGTCCACGCCTCCATGACCTCTGTCGCACGAGACTGAGAAGGAAGAAGCTCCCGCAAAACGCCTAGCCCTTGACGCTGGTCCGCGGAAGCCTCGTCAGATAGCGGAGGTCGGCTGGCGGCGGGCGCCGCGCGACCTCGCCGGCGCAGCCAGGAAATATAGCCGAAGGACCCCCAACTATTTGCAAATTGCCCCCTCGTTTGGATAGGCCGCAACTGCGATTCCTTGTTCTGGTCTCCAATGTGGATCACGATGGAAGAAGAGGGAGGGAGGAATTTGGGGTGGGGTTGAAGGAGCGGAATTTCACTGGGAAGACGAGGAGGGAGGAACTGTCTGTCAACACGTGATGACGAATTCGAAATTCAGTTCCATTTGATCGTGAAATGCCAGCCGTGACACCAATCTCTCTTTAATTAATCGTCACGCCAACATTAGTTTATACATAGAGATCTGCTCATGCAATGTAAGTCGCTTCTGAACCTTTTTCAGAAATTATATTTGGGGAGCTTAACTGAAACGGGGCCGAGTTCTCAGTTTGATTTCTGGCAATGCTGTCAGCTCTGCTAACAAACACTGCGCCTGAATGTTTCTGGTTCATTCTCAGTTTGTATGGTTCTAACGTTCTGCAGGCAGGCTACGAATACAGAGCATTGCCAATGTTGTATGGTTCTAATGATAAATTGACAAGGTTGTACATCAATTGAACTCACGAACACCATGCGGAAACCATGATGAGCAGTTTGTCCTCACTCAGGCGGTCACGTAAGTGTAATTTGAGCTCCGGCAACATCAATTCCTGACTGTAGTCATAATCCTGCAATTTCAGTAGATCAGAAAGTGCTGCTTTCTTCGGATCATCGTGGAAATGTCGTACCACCGGGTCCGGCCATCTCTTTAGCTTATACCGTCATATTGAAGCTCAGGATGAAGAATAAAATCGTGACGAACTGGTCAGTGGCTGCCTGCCGTCCCTCCTAATGGACAGAGAAAAAAGTACAAAATTTTAAAAACGGAAACATATCAGTGACATGACCATGACGTGTAGCTAGGACAACTAATCTAGTTCAGTTTGAACTAAATTTATTAAAGGAAAATTGCAAAAACCCACTTACTGAGGGGGGTTTTCATATACCCACCTACAAAATTTTTCGTGTCGGTCTCCCTCTTGCAAGTGTTTATTTGTTTTCATTGTCCCCCTCATAGCTTTGACCGGATGACATGGCTGTTCTATGGCCTCTATGATTGCTTCTCAGGCTCTACTATAGCTCTACTACAACATAGTTATCATCTAATCATATGTTGCACTATAAAAAATTATCATAATATCATAAATGGCGTTCAAACTTAACCGTAATACTATGAACAAAATAGATAAAATTAAACATGTAAGTTTTGATATCTATGTCATTTATATAACATCAAAGAGTATAGAGGTATGATAGACCATCCGGAGTCGAAACGAAGAACATACAAGAGCTATGTCGTGTCAAAGTTATCAGAGGGGGAATATGAAAACCCATGGTCCCTTGCAGGAGAGAGACTGACACAATTTTTTGTAAGTGGATACATAAAAACCCCATAAGTTGCAAGTGGGTTTTTACAATTTTCCCATTTATTAATCTCAGGACACTACTAAGCAGATAATTAAGAGAAACACTGAACAAACATGAAAAATTGACACGGCCTATGCTACAAAAGCCTGTCGACGGGGGTCAGGGGAAGGAGGCCAAGCTAATAGCTACTACTATGAACCAGTGTTCTTTTTCTGATTGATCGTTTCTATATTTTTCTGTGGTACACGCATGCCCCTGAAAACGTCGACGCGGCATCGCCGGCGACCGTCCCCCGCGGCAGGTCCCGCACCTCGACGGCGCCGAGGAGGGAGACCGCGACGGCGAACGGCCGCTGGATTTTGAACGGCTCGGGGACAGGATAGTGCGGGGCGCAGGGTAGTGGCAGACGGCCGCGGGCGGTTCGCGGACCGGTTCTTGCCATGCCGTCAGCGTCGGTGATGGAGCGCGCTGCGCCTTCCATTTTGGCGTCGGTGACAAGGAAGGCGCCACCACCGTCGCTTGCGTTCGGCGGCTGGCCGGGCGTGGACCGACCGGCAAAAGACATCCGTCTGTCTGGCACGATCACGGTCCAGGCCACCGTCGACCAGAAGCCGAGAACGTGAACCCGCCGCCGTTTGTGATGGGGTGAAGCGCACGGAACGACGCGGTGCTACACGGGTACGTACGTCACCTTCAATTCGCCAGGGCGGATCAGTTGGACGACAAGCTCGTCGGTTCAGGCCCAGGAGCGCGGCGGTCGTCGGATCCAGCCGGAGCGGTGGGCGTCGTGCATGCGCATCGGACTAACCACAAGTCCAACCTCGCATATGCTCCCAAGCAAAGTAAATAACCGTTGCATGCAAAAATCGACCCATAATTGATTCTCACAACAACATCGAAAACAATTAATTGCACAAACACAAAAGCACATACGGACGCGCCTCCTCGCCCATCTAAATTCTCACACTAGTTGTTTCCCGTATTACGCACGACACAATAACCATGGCAAACACCAAACAATAGGCCAACAATATCATCTCATCTGGCGGCTGCAGGGATCTTCCTTCGATTCAAAGATCGTTTAGAAAAATGGCAATCCTTCCTCTGGGATGATTATCTCTTTCTCGCCGCTTAGCATCAGAAGAACGTCCGCCATGGTGGGCCGCTTATGACGATCACGCTGAACGCACAGCACCGCTACCTCAATGCACCTTTTAATCTCCATTAGCTGAGGCTGGTCAACCTTTGCAGGACCAAATAACTCCTTCAGTCGTCCGGCGTCTTGAGCTACCTTCGCCTGCAACAAGCATAAGCCATGATAAGCCTAGCAGTATGCTACTAATGTTTTCATAAAGAATCAATTAATCCCCAGAGTAGACTCTCGGAGTAATTTTGCCTCCATGGGCGGCCACATGACATGAACCAACTCTTGAAAAGTCGTTGGGCACACAAACAGGCTCTTGGAAATAAAAGTCGTCGGCACGCTCTTGAAAAAAAAAATTGTGTTTTTCACTCTGCTAGTTACAACTCACATCAATCACATGCATGAGCGGAAATCTTACTTACCCAATAAGGGAAATCATTGCGCATACGCGACTCAAATCTTTTCATAATGCTGATAGTCTCAAAGAGAGTGACGCCAAAAGCGTACACGTCACACTTGATCGATACAATACCTTCTCCAATATATTCTGGAGGCATGTATGGCCTGAGTGTTTAAAATAAAATAGAAACAATGCATCAGAACCCCAAAAAATGAATAGAAAAGAGCTTTTTAATTACCATCATGAGCGGCAAATGGACAGAGTAAGCGCGCGTGTTTGTGTTTGAATGACATCTTACGGTGTGCCAACTATGGAGTCATCACGAGTGATCTCATCGTCAACATGCACCAGCTGTGTAGCTAGTCCAAAATCGTTGATCCGAGGATTCATATCGGAATCCAGGAGGATGTTGTCTGGTTTCAGATCTAAATGGACAACCCGCTGCTCGTGCAGATAACATAAGCCTTGGGCTATCCCCTTCATTATGTGGAAGCAGGTGGACCAGTCAATAAGTTGAGACCCTGCGAATTACAATTCATATGACAATAAAACTATTAATTACTAGATAACAATCTAAGAGATTTTTTGCTAGAGGTAAAATATGACAACTGATGAAAATTACAGTAAAAACGTGCCTATGAGAAAGCTACCCACAGATCCTTTTGGCATATATTCTTCAACAAAACAAAATGTTATGTCCTGAGCTCCGATGTATTTGCCTTCATGAAGGCACAACTCCGTTACAGTTTCGTGGCAATATCCTAGAGGTCTAATTATATTTTTGTGCTCAAGCTTCAAAAAAATATTTATTCCATCGTATATAATCTTCATCATCATGGTCTGAAACAAAAAAACCACTCATCCTCTTGATGGCAACCACTTGTCCGTCGTGTAGTACACCCTGAGAAATACAAATGTAGTCAAATGATGGGTTGAATTTCTGGTATTGTTCTAGTGTTCGACAATTTCTAGTAATGTAAAGCGCTACGGCAAGTACACGGTGTACGTACCTTGTGGACAATAGCAGTGCCGCCTCGTCCAATGAAGTTTTCGTCTGAAAAATTATCTGTAGCGGTCCACAAGTCATGCGAACTGAACTGTGTGAAGCCTGTTGTAAATCACACTGTTGTAAAAAATAATACACACCGACCAAACATAAATCTTCATATAGCACCATCACTCAATTTGAAGGAACAGGAAATAGTTCCCTCTCCAATTATTTCGATGTAGTTAGAACATGATGGTTAGTGCAAATTTGCACTGACTTTGGTGTTCTAACGACATCAAGAAAACCAGAGGTAGTAGTAAGGTAAACTATGACGAACGATATGGAGCTTGCTGCTCTTTAGTACTTCCTTACCAGGAATCGCTTCCCTGGAGAGGGGCCACGGCGGCCGCTCCAGCAGTGGCTGCGGTGGAGGAGCAGCGCGAGCATTCTGGATGTTGGTCAACATAATGGTGGCCTGGATCGTGGTGGCGAAGTCTCCAACCTGTACTTTCCGCAGTATGTCGTCCTGCACCCGGCGCAGCTCCTTCGCCATGTCCCCTGCCTTCCACAAATGACTGATCTTGTTCTGCTTCCGCTGGCACAGCTTGACGAGCTCGAGGGCTTCCTCAAGGCTCTCCGCCACATCCTCCAGCGGGGCGCGCATCACCTCGTCCTTCATCGTGTCCGTCTTCTCCGCCAGCCGCGCCAAGAGAGCCGTGCATCGAGTCGCGCACTTCCCGATGGCACGGCACTCCTTGTCGTTCTGCTTAACCGTCTCCACGGCCTCCTTGATGGCGAGCGCGACCTTGACGAGCTTCTCTACGCCGCCCAATGCAACGTCGGCCATCTTGAAAACGCGACTAAAAGGATCATCAAAAACACATCAAGTTAGTAGTCTGGAAACGGCTGAACTGGTCCAAATAAGACGGAGGAACCTCTTGCAGCTTTATCTTGTAGCACTAGAAATGATCCAAGTACTTAAGCGAGGGGATAAGCGGACAAACCTTATGATTGTCGCGTTTCCTTTCCTTCTGTTCTCGGTTCTGGTCTTCCGGATCTAGCCTGTAGAAAGCTAAGCACCAAGTAGATGAAGTCTGTCCAACAGGCCACAAGCGCAAATATGATCGAAGAGGGAATCAGTGACAGGCTGTGCGCCCGTTAATTAGCTAGGACCACGCAAGGCAACTTGATCGTGTCGTGAAAAAGAAGGAAAACCGTGCAGATGGTAACCCATAAAGTCTGATAAGCTGTCATGAGCTGGAGCATTTGACGAGGCCACCAGAAGCTGATAAGGCCCGTCGCGTTTGAGTGCTTCAGTTCAGTGTACCACCGTTTGTTTTTCCAAGGAATGGGAGGTCCCGCTGGCCCAGCGCTTCCCTAGCTATGAGGTGACAACAGCTCATGACGATCGATGACGAGAATACGCAGGCCTGAAACTGCGACCGTACACCAGCACATGCCATGGGAGGCGAGAGGGGCCGGGGCGAGGCCTGAAACTGTTCCAGCACGTTTGGTTTACGGCATGGACGGGTGCAGCACGGACGAGACGACTGGACGAGCACCGGGTCGTCCGGCGACTTTTCAAGGAACCGAGCTGTCCGCATCGCAACGTGTCTCTGCAACTGCCTCGCGACGGACGACACCGTTTCGTGACGCAAACCAAACGCCGGCATCAGATTCGGATGCAGGATCGGATGGTTCCGAATCATCTCACGTCGCAATCCAAACATGCTGGAAATGTCCCACCAGCCGTGCGCCATGGAGGAGGGAGGAGGAAGTAATTTGAGGCGCTCGATCAGGGGACGGCGCGGAGGCCACAGTGGTACTCCATGGCGCGCCATGTAAGAGGCAGTGGCACGCACTCCAGACGGGCGTTCGTAGGCCGCCCTTGTCCGATATATTCTCAGACTCGGAAGAGACATGCGTTGGACGGCGGCGCTCCAGTCCAGCGCGCCCGCGTTCCCAGGGGCCGGGGGCGGTCGCTATTTCGAATAGCGACCACCTCTGGGTACCTAATAACCGTAGGATCCGGCCTTTGCGGCTCCGATTGGCCCCACTCATGTTATGACGCGCTCTCATTCTTCCTCGTCAGGCGCAGACTGAGAAGGCGCGGAGGCCACAGTGGCCGTGCGCGCCAATCACGCCGCTCGCTCGCCGGAGCTCCGCCGCCTGAATCCGCCGAAAATTCACCGCCCTCCGTTCCACCAAACGCATCGGCCTCCGCACGCGTCGAGACCACCGCCCCACGCCTGCTACCGTCCGGAGCTGGGACAGAGGTGCAGGCGTGCCAGCAGGTCACAAGATAGTTGGCGCGTTTGCTCACGCGCAGGAACAGAAGAACGCAAGGGATCTGATGGTGGTGGACATAGATCAAGAGTTCACTCACTCAACGCCTACTTCTCCTACAGCCAGCCTGCTTGCTATCTCATCATTCCTAGCACCAAAGGAAGCCAGGCAAGATGGCTCTGCTCTGCTCTGGCCGGTCAGGCCAGGCCAGTTACCGCCGTCACGCAGCTGGTCGGAGTGGACGCGCTTTACGGTCTCATCACCATGATCCCTCCCCGAGGCGGTGCGGTGGAACGGGGCCACCTGCCGGCAGCTCGATTGTCCGGCGCAGATCATCACCAACTCTCCGGTGTTCGTTCCATCGCCCGGTTTTGCATTTTTCGTCCAACTCTGTTTGCGTACAAAGCTTACATTTTTGGTTCATCAGGTTTACAAGGATCCAAGAGGCCACTAGCGCAATCATTGGATGAGGAACAGTATAGAACGAGTGGTAGAGTAGCAAGGAAAACCATCATTGGTGAAGAAGCTACCAGTGGATGAAGAAAAGGAGCAGCAGCAGGTTTTGAACAACTGAAGGAGAAAATAACGCAAGTGATCGAGAGAAAGAGTGGTACATATGGCATTCCCCAACAAGGCAAATCAGTAGTGTAAGTAATATTATAAATCAATCATTCAAATCTAGCCGCGCTATATTATTGCTAGCCACATCATCTGATCTGGTGACTGCAGGACCTTCCTTCGATTCAAAGAACGTTTATTCATGCCGATGCTTCTTCTGGGATGGGTATCTCTTTCTCGCCGCTTAGCATCAGAATAACGTCCGCCATGTTGGGCCGCTTATGACGATCTTTCTGAGTGCACAGCACGGCTACCTCAATGCACCATTTAATCTCCATTAGCTGATGCTGGTCAACCTTTGCAGCACCAAATAACTCCTTCATTCGTCCGGCGTCTTGAGCTACCTTCGCCTGCAACAAGCATAAGTCACGATAAGCCTAGTTGTACAGGATAGTACAATAGTATACCACCGTGATATAGCCCAAATACTAACACAATTCTTCAACGAAAAGGTACATTTACTTTGTATTTGCTCTGCTTGCAAAATATGTTTACTTTTCTATCTATATATAAAACTGTAGTAGTATGGTCCTAATGTATTTATAAAATGAATCAATTAATCCCCAGAGTAGGCTCTGGGAGTAATTTTGCTACCATGGGCGGCCTCATGACATGACCCAATTGGCCAGCGTGAATACCCCCACCATACCTCCCCGGCCGACGACACGCTCTTAAAAGTTGTTCAGACTGTGCTAGTACTACTCACATCAATGATATGCATATGCGGAATGTTACTTACCCACGCAACGGTGTCTCTGAGATCTCGGGATTTAGATGTGTTTATACTGCTGATAGTCTGAATGAGAATGATGCCAAAAGCGTACACGTCACTCTTGGTTGATAAAATGCCTTCTCCAATATATTCTGGAGCCATGTATGCCCTGAGTGTTTAAATAAAATAGAAACAATGCCTCAGAGCCCAAAACAAAATGAATAGAAAAAGAGCTTCGAACATCATGGGCAGCTAATGGACATAGTACACGCGCGTGTTTGTGTTTGAATGACGTCTTACGGTGTGCCAGATAAGGAGTCATCACGAGTGATCTCATCGTCAACATGCACCAACATTGTAGCTAGTCCAAAGTCGCCAATCCGAGGATTCATACCGGGACCCAAGAGGATGTTGCCTAGTTTCAGATCCAAATGAAGAACCCGCTGCTCGTGTAGATAATGTACGCCTTGGGTTATCCGCTGTATTATGCTGAAGCAGGAGGACCAGTCAAGAAGTGACGACCCTACAATTACAAATCATACAATGACAATAAGATATTAATTAGATAACAAATTTAAGGAGTCTTTACTAGAGAAAAAAAAATGATTACTACTGAAATTACAGTAAAAACGTGCCTAGAAAGATATCCATAGATCCCT
The DNA here is from genome assembly GCA_007726485.1 of Eragrostis curvula. Lineage (NCBI taxonomy): Eukaryota > Viridiplantae > Streptophyta > Magnoliopsida > Poales > Poaceae > Eragrostis > Eragrostis curvula. Next base: position 55,276,391 of record CM017442.1, read on the forward strand.
TAGGCATATATTCTTCAACAAAACAAAATGTTACAATCTGACATCCGACGTATTCGCCTTCATAACGGATCAATTCCACTACAATTTCGTGGCAATATCCTAGAGATCTAATTATATTTTTGTGCTCAAGTTTCATAAAAATATTTATTGCAACGTAGAGACTCTGTTCATGTTCTGCCATAGAATCAGGACGCATATTCTTGATGGCAACCACTTGTTTGTCTTGTAGTACACCCTGAGAAACACAAATATAGTCAAATGATGGGTTAAGTTTCTAGTATTGTTCTAGTATTCGACAATTTCTAGTGATGTAAAGCGCTACGGCAAGTACACAGTGTACGTACCTTGTAGACAGGAAAAAAGCCGCCTTTTGCAATGGTGTTTTCGCGTGAAAAATCCTTTGTAGCTGTGCTCAACTCATAATTATTGAACCTCATGAAGCCTGTTGCAGGAAGAACATATACCAAACAGACATGAAACAGTAAAGCACCATCAGTGATTTTTGGACGACAATTCTAGTCTAAAATTGAAGGAGCTTTGAGCATCTTCTAGAGACAACCAAAATCTTCCCCTAAATCATTATATTGGAGTTTAAGTGTTTAACCCAAAAACATGCCTCGAGCAGACCCTCAAAACATGCCCCAATGTTTTGGTGCCCCCAGAATTCTATCATTTGTAGCCACAAAAACTGGGGAAGAGACGAGGCTCAATCCTCCTCCTTTCAAGAGAAACTACATTATTGTGGCTCCAAATGATGGCGTGACCCAACTAAAATAGATTTTGTATCTATTTTAATGAGAACTGTTGAAGGAGGGAAAGCAAAATTAGCTCCTATATTTTTTTTGTTTGCCCCATAAAACAACCTTTGGGGAACAATATTTTTGGTTGCCTCCTAACGAAGAAACAGGCTCTATATCTTTTCTGTCATTACTTCCTTACCAGGAACCACTTCTTCTGAGAGTGGCGGTGGCGGGAGCGGCGGTGGAAGAGCAGCGTGAGCATTCTGGATGTTGGTCAACATAACAGTGGCCTGGACCATGGCGGCGAAGTCTCCCACCTGGATTTTCCTCACTATATCGTCCTGCACCCGACGCAGCTCCTTGGCCATGTCCCCTGCCTTCCACAAATGACTGAAGCAGTGCTTCCGCTGGCACAAATGACGAGCTCGAGGGCCTCCTCTAGGCTCTCCGCCACATCCTCCAGCGGCCCGCGCATCGCCTCGTCCTTCATCATGTCCGTCTGCTCCTCCAGCCGTTTCAAGAGAGCCGTGCATCGAGTGGCGCACTTTTCGATGGCACGGCACTCCTTATCGTTCTGCTTAACTGTCTCCACGGCCTCCTTTATGGCGAGCGCGACCTTGACGATCTTCTCCAAGCTGCCGAATGCAACGTCGGCCATCTTGACAAAGCCGAAGTCAAGGTCATCAAAAACACATCAAATTAAGCTGCAAACAACACAAGATGGAGGGCAGCTTATCTTCAGAAAACGATCAGAGTACTCAAGTGAAGCAGGCAAGCGAACGAACCTTACGATTATCGCTTTCCTTTTATTCTTGGTTCTGGTCTTCCGGACCTCCTCCTGTAGAAAGCTAAAGCATCTAGTAGATCAGGTCCGAAGGCACTGATATAATCGAAGAGGGAAACAGTGACAGGCTGTACGCCGGCTGTTGAAAATAAAATTAGGACCACGCAAGTCATCTTGATCTTGTCATCATGAAACAGAAGGAAACTATTTTTTTTCAAAGTAAAACAGTATAGAAGTATACACTCATTAACATAAAAGTTGTTGGCAGCAACGACAAACTCGTCTTCAGTAAAGTAAAAACGCAATGAAGGTGTGCTTCCTGCAAGGAACGGAGCGTAGATCGGTGCACAGGACAATGGGAGAAATACTAGTTGGATTTTTCTGGATGAGTCGCCTTCAGTCACTAACCAATCTACCTAGTTTAGCTACCCCTATTAGTGGCTCTGAAAGATTAGGCCGGTTTGATCTTGAGATTTATGAAGTCGCTGTCGACAGGGGCATCATCTTCCACTGAAAGAACAATATATGGGGACATCGTCTTCCACTGAAAGAACAATTAGCCATAAATACAACACTCAGGCCAAGTCTTGGACTTGAACCCGAGTGCGTTAATTGATTATGCCACAATTGTTGGAGTATAAGTGAATTGCACACCTCTCCCCATCAGTTTTGGCTTTTGGGTGAACTGGTTGGTGTATGCAACTCAACATGGTAACGAGCCAGAAGTCTTGAGTTCAAGTCCTGGTGACCGCATATTCCGCTGCGCCGCTCTTATTTCCACGTTTGCGCCCACGAGAGCTGCACGTGAGGGGGAGTGTTGAACCATAAATGAATTGTCCATCTCTTCCCATCAGCTTAGGCTTTTGGATGTACTGGTTGGTGCATACAACTCAACAACAATAAATCTAATCATTTGAGCTATGTTCAGTCTGCAACTGTAGACATATTTCACAAATCATTAGAACTAGCATTCGGTGAAAATTAATCCAGTGACATATATATAACGCAAATGATAGTCAAAGGCTTGCTATAACGAAATGAAATACGGCCACTTTTGTGTCCATTTTCAGAGTAAGTAAATAACCTATGACATTTGGGATAGATAATTTAGTTAACCCTTTTTTGTATAACTGACGGGGAGAGCACCTCCACCTTTTTTTTCTCATTCCATTAATTAAAGTGCATAGATGAACATGTTGCTACATATGGGTTGTGAACCGAGGGATGAGAGGGCGAGGGAGTAGAACAATGGTCTCACTCACCGCTCGCTCGTACTGGCAGAGGAGTCGAATTTTACAGTGCTATATATATGCTATCCTACGGCCGTACACCAGGTCATCAGCATTGTGTCATGGATTTTATGAAAAAAAGTAACTCTACTTAGTAGTTAGTACTGTCAGGCTGGCTCACAATTCTGCTGTTCAGAAACATTCCGACCAAGTTTATTGTAGCAGAGGAAAAAGGTTCCCACCAAGGTTATTGTAGCTGAAGTAACAATACTCCTTTTTGGTGGTATAATGCATCGTAATTGTTCCTTTTCTTTTTCGTGCTATATATTGCCGATGCCTATTCATATACCAACTGAGACTATCAATCTCTTTGGAGCTGTACAGTTCAGAAATCCTTCAATTTTTCATGATGCTGTGCATACTCTGTTTCAGAGCTTGCAGAAATTCAGAATGCAGAACAGGATCTGCCATTGCTTGACTGCCGCGGAAGCTTCTTTTCAGTGTTCACCAATGCGGCATTGGTTACCAGCCCCGACGGAGGCCAACCAAGGAAGAGGAACTTCCAAAAACGCGTCTCTGGCTGGCAGCTTCGCCGCGCGCTGTTCCTCATCGCCGGCCAAGTGCAAAGCACCCGGCTTCCCTCCTCTGTACCGGCGGAGCGCTCCTCCTGCCGCTCCGCCGCCGCCGAGCGCGTCGCCGGGATTGTGGAGCCCCACCCCACCGTCTCCAGATACTAATCTAGAAGCAATCTTGGCCCCATGCTTCTGAATCCCGGAGAGAAGTTGGCCCGGTCAGGCACAGGATGGCCCAGGAGCGCGGCGGTCGTCGGATCCAGCCGGAGCGGTGGGCGTCGTGCATGCGCATCGGACTAACCACAAGTCCAACCTCGCATATGCTCCCAAGCAAAGTAAATAACCGTTGCATGCAAAAATCGACCCATAATTGATTCTCACAACAACATCGAAAACAATTAATTGCACAAACACAAAAGCACATACGGACGCGCCTCCTCGCCCATCTAAATTCTCACACTAGTTGTTTCCCGTATTACGCACGACACAATAACCATGGCAAACACCAAACAATAGGCCAACAATATCATCTCATCTGGCGGCTGCAGGGATCTTCCTTCGATTCAAAGATCGTTTAGAAAAATCTCAATCCTTTATCTCTTTCTCGCCGCTTAGCATCAGAAGAACGTCCGCCATGGTGGGCCGCTTATGACGATCACGCTGAACGCACAGCACCGCTACCTCAATGCACCTTTTAATCTCCATTAGCTGAGGCTGGTCAACCTTTGCAGGACCAAATAACTCCTTCAGTTGTCCGGCGTCTTGAACTACCTCCGCCTGCAACAAGCATAAGCCATGATAAGCCTAGTAGTATGCTACTAATGTATTCATAAAGAATCAATTAACCCCCAGAGTAGACTCTCGGAGTAATTTTGCCTCCATATATGGGCGGCCACGTGACATGAACCAGCTCTTGAAAAGTCGTTGGGCACACAAACAGGCTCTTGGAAATAAAAGTCGGGACGCTCTTGAAAAAAAAATGTGTTTTCACTCTGCTAGTTACAACTCACATCAATAACATGCATGTGCAGAATCTTACTTACCCACCAAACGTAATTATTGCGAGCAGGCGGCTCAGATCTGTTCATAATGATGATAGTCTCAAAGAGAGTGACGCCAAAAGCGTACACGTCACACTTGATCGATATGATACCTTCTCCAAGATATTCTGGAGCCATGTATCTCCTGAGTGTTTAAAATAAAATAGAAACAATGCATCAGAACTCCCAAAAAAATGAATAGAAAAGAGCTTTTTTGAACATTATGAGCAGCGAATGGACAAAATACGCGCAGTGTTTGAATGACGTCTTACAGTGTGCCCGTTATGGTGCCCTCACAAGTGATCTCATCGTCAACCTGCACCAGCTTTGTAGCTAGTCCAAAATCGTTGATCCGAGGATTCATATCGGAATCCAAGAGGATGTTGTCTGGTTTCAGATCTAAATGGACAACCCGCTGCTCGTGTACATAACATAAGCCTTGGGCTATCCCCTTCATTATGTGGAAGCAGGTGGACCAGTCAATAAGTGGAGACCCTGCGAATTACAATTCATAAGACAATAAAACTATTAATTACTAGATAACAATCTAAGAGATTTTTTTGCTAGAGGTAAAATATGACAACTGATGAAAATTACAGTAAAAACGTGCCTATGAGAAAGCTACCCACAGATCCTTTTGGCATATATTCTTCAATGAAACAAAATGTTATGTCCTGAGCTCCGATGCATTTGCCTTCATGAAGCCGCAAGTCCATTACAATTTCATGGCAATATCCTAGAGGTCTAATTATATTCTTGTGCTCAAGCTTCAAAAAAGTATTTATTCCATCGTATATAATCTCATCATCATGGTCTGAAACAAAAAAACCACTCATCCTCTTGATGGCAACCACTTGTCCGTCGTGTAGTACACCCTGAGAAATACAAATGTAGTCAAATGATGCATTGAATTTCTAGTATCTATTATATATATATTTGACGACGAAAAGGAGCCACCACGTTAGCTTTAAAATGCTAGAAATTCCCACGTTAATCCGAGAAAATAAGAAGAGAAAATTACCCACCACTGCCATTACGAAAAATTAGTCACAAAACCCTCTATAACTATTTATAAAATAGCTAAATTCGGAATAACAAAAAATAGCCAAAAATACCCTCACACATATTTATAAATTACCCACCATGCCATTATGAGTTAAAAATTAGCTAAATTTGGAATAATAAAAAATAATCAAAAATATCCTTCACACCTATTTTGAAATTACCCCCCATGCCATTGTAAGTCCAAAAAATAATTTTTTAGTTAAAAATTCGGATATAAAAAAGCTAAAAATATCCTTAATTCTTATTTCTACAATAATTTACCCATCATACCATTACGAGTCTAAAATAGTTAAATTTTGGAATAATTAAATATCAAAATACACTTAATTCCTATTTCTAAATACACCATCATATGTCTAGCTAGCATGGCACATTCTCTTATTTTTAGCATGACACGTATTCTTCAAAAGATTTATTTGTAGCACAACACGTTCTAACATATGTTAGTTGTGTAGCATGGCACGTTTGAACCGACCTCACTTCTAAAACAAAATCAAATACAATGAGTTATCTAAGACACACAATCCAAGATAAATGATGCTCATCTCACACTCAAATTGAAGGATGCTGATAAATTAAAATAAATAATAAATATAGAGTATAAAATAAATAACTATTAATAATAAACTATGTTAAACTTTTACAAATATAAAAATATTTTTGAATAATATAGTAAGTCTAGCCGCGCAAATGCGCGGGAGCCATCCTAGTTGTTCTAGTATTCGACAATTTCTAGTAATGTAAAGCGCTACGGCAAGTACATGGTGTACGTACCTTGTAGACATCAGCAGTGCCGCCTCGTCCAATGATGTTTTCTTCTGAAAAATTATCTGTAGCGGTCCTCAAGTCATGCAAACTGAACTGTGTGAAGCCTGTTGTAAATCACACTGTTGTAAAAAATAATACATACCGACCAAACATAAATCTTCACAGAGCACCATCACTCAATTTGAAGGAACAGGAAATAGTTCCCCCTCCAATTATTTCGATGTAGTTAGAACATGATGGTTAGTGCAAATTTGCACTGACTTTGGTGTTCTAACGACATCAAGAAAACCAGAGGTAGTAGTAGGTAAACTATGACGAACGATATGGAGCTTGCTGCTCTTTAGTACTTCCTTACCAGGAATCACTTCCCTGGAGCGGGGCCACGGCGGCCGCTCCAGCAGTGGCTGCGGTGGAGGAGCAAAGCGAGCATTCTTGATGTCGGTCAACATAACGGTGGCCTGGATCGTGGTGGCGAAGTCTCCAACCTGTACTTTCCGCAGTATGTCGTCCTGCACCCGATGCAGCTCCTTCGCCATGTCCGCTGCCTTCCACAAACGACTGAAGTAGTGCTTCCGCTGGCACAGCTTGACGAGCTCAAGGGCTTCCTCGAGGCTCTCCGCCACATCCTCCAGCGGGGCGCGCATCACCTCGTCCTTCATCGTGTCCGTCTGCTCCTCAAGCCGCTTCAAGAGAGCCGTGCATCGAGTTGCGCACTTCCCGATGGCACGGCACTCCTTGTCGTTCTGCTTAACCGTCTCCACGGCCTCCTTGATGGCGAGCGCGACCTTGACGAGCTTCTCTACGCCGCCGAATGCAACGTCGGCCATCTTGAAAACGCGACTAAAAGGATCATCAAAAACACATCAAGTTAGTAGTCTGGAAACGGCTGAACTGGTCCAAATAAGACGGAGGAACCTCTTGCAGCTTTATCTTGTAGCACTAGAAATGATCCAAGTACTTAAGCGAGGGGATAAGCGGACAAACCTTATGATTGTCGCGTTTCCTTTCCTTCTCTTCTCGGTTCTGGTCTTCCGGATCTAGCCTGTAGAAAGCTAAGCACCAAGTAGATGAAGTCTGTCCAACAGGCCACAAGCGCAAATATGATCGAAGAGGGAATCAGTGACAGGATGTGCGCCCGTTAATTAGCTAGGACCACGCAAGGCAACTTGATCGCGTCGTGAAAAAGAAGGAAAACCGTGCAGATGGTAACCCATCATAAAGTCTGAGAAGCTGTCATGAGCTGGAGTATTTGACGGGGCCACCAGAAGCTGATAAGGCCCTCGCGTTTGAGTGCTTCAGTTCAGTGTACCACCGTTTGTTTCCAAGGAATGGGAGGTCCTGCTCGGCGGCCCAGCGCTTCCCTAGCTATGAGGTGACAGCAGCTCATCACGATCGATGACCAGCCTGTTCATCTTGCTGCGATGCAGCTGTTTTACTGTAGCGACTGATGAAGAAATAACTGCAAACACTGTAGCTGTTGCTGAAAAAATAACTGGAACACTGTAGCTGCTGCAAAACAGCTGCTGCAAAGCAGCGAGGCGAACAGGCTGGACGACAATACGTAGGCTTGAAACCTACGCACATGCCATGGGAGGCGAGGCCTGAAACTGTTCCAGCACGTTTGGTTTACGGAAATGGACGGGTGCAGCACGGACGACTGGACGAGCACCGGGTCGTCCGGCGACTTTTCAAGGAACCGAGCCGTCGGCATCGCATCGTCTCTGCGACTGCTACGCGGAGCGTCCTCGCAATGGACGGACGACACAGTTTCGTAACGCAAACCAAACGCCGGCATCAGGTTCGGATGCAGGGTCGGATGGTACCGAATCATCTCGCGTCGCAATCCAAACCAGTGTGCGCCATGGAGGAGGGATGAAGAAGTAATTTGAGGCGCTCGATCAGGGGACGGCCAGTAAGAGGCAGTGGCACGCACTCCAGATGGGGTCCGGGGGCGCTCCAGTCCAGTGCGCCCGTGTTCTCATGTCGTGACCCGTGAGCCAGGGTCCGGGGTAGGGATGGCAATCCCACCCGCGGGTTCGGGTGCCCGCGGGTTTTACACTCGACGGGTGCGGACGTGGGTGTGACTTTGCACCCGCGGGTCACACCCGCACCCGACCTGCGATGATTCGGGTGTGGGCGCGGGTTTTATTTCTCACCCGCGGATGCACCCGCACACCCGAAGTTTAGCCTAATCCTTTTAATGCGTAGAGTTTAGAGGTGATTTTGACATACATTTTGAATAATTCTATTTAAAAACGCTCTTGATCTTTTCAAGTTTTTGTTGTTCAAATGGATTGTCCATCATTTATTCTCCCATTCATCAAATTCTTATGATTTTGAATTTTTTTTTAATTTTTCTTTTAATTTTTTTAAAAGAAGTGAAGTTAAAATTTCGACCTGACAGGCATCCGACACCCACCCGAGACCCGATGGGCGCAGGCGTGGGTGTCAATTTCCACCCGCGGGCGCGGGTGCGGGTGCCATTTTGCACCCGAAGCTTTTTTCATCGCGGGTGGGTGTTTGCTTCACCCGACCTGAACCCGCTCCGTTGCCATCCCTAGTCCGGGGGCGGTCGCTATTTCGAATAGCGACCACCCCGGGTACCTAATAACCGTAGGATCTGGCGTGCGCGGCTCCGATTGGCCCCACTCATGTTATGACGCGCTCTCATTCTTCCTCGTCAGGCGTAGACTGAGAAGGCGCGGAGGCCACAGTGGCCGTGCGCGCCAATCACGCCGCTCGCTCGCCGGAGCTCCGCCGCCTGAATCCGCCGGAAATTCACCGCCCTCCGTTCCACCAAACGCATCGGCCTCCGCACACGTCTGAATGAGAATGATGCCAAAAGCGTACACGTCACACTTGGTTGATAAAATGCCTTCTCCAATATATTCTGGAGCCATGTATGCCCTGAGTGTTTAAATAAAATAGAAACAATGCATCAGAGCCCAAAACAAAATGAATAGAAAAAGAGCTTCGAACATCATGGGCAGCTAATGGACATAGTACACGCGCGTGTTTGTGTTTGAATGACGTCTTACGGTGTGTCATCACGAGTGATCTCATCGTCAACATGCACCAACATTGTAGCTAGTCCGAAGTCGCCAATCCGAGGATTCATATCGGGACCCAAGAGGATGTTGCCTGGTTTCAGATCCAAATGAAGAACCCACTGCTCGTGTAGATAATGTACGCCTTGGGTTATCCCCTGTATTATGCTGAAGCAGGAGGACCAGTCAAGAAGTGACGACCCTACAATTACAAATCATACAATACGATATTAATTAGATAACAAATTTAAGGAGTCTTTACTAGAGAAAAAATGATTACTACTGAAATTACAGTAAAAACGTGCCTAGAAAGATATCCATAGATCCCTTTGGCATATATTCTTCAACAAAACAAAATGTTACTACTGACATCCGACGTATTCGCCTTCATAACAGATCAATTCCACTACAATTTCGTGGCAATATCCTAGAGGTCTAATTATATTTTTGTGCTCAAGTTTCATAAAAATATTTATTGCAACGTATAGACTCTGTTCATGTTCTGCCATAGAATCAGGACGCATATTCTTGATGGCAACCACTTGTTTGTCTTGTAGGACACCCTGAGAAACACAAATAGAGTCAAATGATGGGTTAAATTTCTAGTATTGTTCTAGTATTCGACAATTTCTAGTGATGTAAAGCGCTACGGCAAGTACACAGTGTACGTACCTTGTAGACAGTAAAAAGCCGCCTTTTGCAATGGTGTTTTCGCGTGAAAAATCCTTTGTAGCGGTCCTCAAGTCATACAGACTGAACCGTGTGAAGCCTGTTGTAAATCACACTGTTGTAAAAAAAAATACATACCGACCAAAACATGAATCTCCATAGCACCATCACTCAATTTGAAGGAAGTACGTAGTACCCCCTCTCCAGTTATTTCCATGTCGTTAGAACATGATGGTTGGTGCAAATTTGCACTGACTTTGGTGTTCTAACGACATCAAGAAAACCAGAGGTAGGTAAACTACGAGAAACGATACGGAGCTTGCTGCTCGTTGCTTCCTTACCAGGAAGCACTTCCTCTGAGGGCGGCGGCGGCAGCGGCAGGGATGGCGATGGCAGCGGTGGAGGAGCAGCGCGAGCATTCTTGATGTCGGTCAACATAATGGTGGCCTGGATCGCGGTGGCGAAGTCCCCAACCTGTACTTTCCGCAGTATATCGTCCTGCACCCGGCGCAGCTCCTTGGCCATGTCCCCTGCTTTCCACAATCGACTGAAGTAGTGCTTCCGCTGGCACAGCTTGACGAGCTCAAGGGCTTCGTCGAGGCTCTCCTCCACATCCTCCAGCGGGGCGCGCATCACCTCGTCCATCATCGTGTCCATCTGATCCTCCAGCCGCTTCAAGAGAGCCGTGCATCGAGTCGCGCACTTTTCTATGGCACAGCACTCCTTACTGTTCTGCTTAACCGTCTTCACGGCCTCATGGATGGCGAGCGCGACCTTGACGAGCTTCTCCACGCCGCCGAATGCGATGTCGGCCATCTTGAAAACACGACTGAAAACATATCATAAAAAACACATCAAGTTAGTAGTCTGGAAACGGCTGATCTGATCCAAATAAGATGGAGGAACCTATTGCAGCTTTATCTTCTACTGGAAATGATCCAAGTACTTAAGCGAGCGAGCATGCGGACGAACCTTCTATGATTGTAGGGTTTCCTTTCCTTCTATTCTCGGTTCTGGTCTTCCGGACCTAGCTAGCCTGTTTAAAGCTAAGCACCAAGTAGATGAACTCCAACACGCCACAAGCACAAACATAATCGAAGAGGGAATCAGTGACAGGCTGTGCGCCCGTTGTTCAAAATAAAACACGTAAGTCAACTTGATCTTCTCGTAAAAAAGAAGGAAAAAAGCGCAGACCTGGAAGTCGGAATAGAGAAGGTTAACCGAAACACAGAATTTCACCGGTTTACTACAAATGACTCATGAAAAATTAATCCCACGATCTGATCTGATTAAAAGTAAATAAATTCAGGTGCACAGTGCCACATTCGACTTGAAGAGGCACTGCGGTAGTGTCACGCAAACCTAAATCTTGCATGGTTCTTTGTTTTATTTTTTAGAATAGCTAGTATGGCTCTTGATAATTACCATACGGATCGTCTGCAAAACAAACAGTACCCTACAGAACAAAACAGCGCAGCAAAGAGCTTTGTATTGGCTCCTGGTTTATGTTGTCAACAATAACCAACTCGTTCAGTCAAGTAAAGAAATCCAACTAAGGCGCATGCATCCACCAAGGAACTAAGACTATCCGCAGCGGCTCCCGGTACAGCGATCTGCAGGTCGCGTATAGCGTTTTTTTTGCTGCAGCGGCTCCCGCTAAAACGAACGCAAGCGTAGCGATCGCCCGGCCCGCCGCCAAACTGAGAGATTTCGCGTTCGATCGGTAAAAGGAGAGAGAGAAAGGTGAGAGAGGGAAAATGCGGGCCCCACTGTTTCAACGAACTAAAAAATGTTATAATTCACAAATCACAAAACCAAATCAAATTCCGATTACACCATTAAATTTGTTTCAATAAATCCTTCAAAACAAGATCTCAGATGGATATATTTTGATAAAATTACAAGTGGGCCTCACTGGTGGTAGTTGGAGATGGTTGAATAAAATATAGATTAGTTGGTATAGAGGTTGAGATATAGAGTTTGACGGGTGCGGAAGAAGTTAGTATAGAGATGAGAATCTCGATGACTAGGTAGGAATATTCTGTTTTAGAGTCTGGGATAGAGACCAACCGGTGCGGATAGTCTAAGTGTGGATCGATGCACATGATGGGACGGCGGGGATCGAGAGTTGACCGATGGAGTGTAGCAGGTGCTGCGTGCTAAACGCAGGCAGTTGTATATTAATTTGAGAGCCGTTTTACGATTCAAAATAATGGCCATTAGTTTCTCAAAACAAATAGCCATTAGTTTGATCCAAAATAATGGCCATTAGTTTCTCAAATCTACTACTAATGGCCATTAGTAAAGGTAATATCGGAAAAACAAAGTCTGATAGACTTGTAATAACAATTTTGTTTTATAAAGAAAATCTAATTTGATCGATTCATGTTGTCTATCAATCTAGTTCATTATTATAGTTCCTAGGACTAGCCGGTTAGAGTTGAATTATTTAGTTTATTATTATTAAACGAAAAATTAGTTATTTAGTTAATAGTAAAACTACTAATGTGCAAACTAATAGTCATTATTTTGGACTGTAAAACTCCTCTAATTTGATGGAGAATAGCTTGCTGGGCTCACCCTATGGATGTCCACAAAACAAAACAAAATATTAGGGTTTTTTTTTTCAAAAACGAGGCAGGAGCACTGCCGCTTCATTAAGGTAGCAAAATATTAGGTTTTCTTATTGCCTAAAAAAACAAACCAGCGGCAATGAACTTTGTATTGGTGGGAATGTAATGAAGGCGTGCATCCAGCAACGAACGGAGGGTGGTATCCATGCATATGGGAGCACGATGGTACGGCAGGTGCTCTAAAACTCTTCGCTAAACAGGGGCACATGCGTACTAGTTGGATTAATTCTTTATTAGTTGGATGATTGGGCACTCGCCGGACGAGCCGAAGTTGGGGTCAGGAAGCTCAATCAAGAGTGGGAACGCACGGGATTGCCAGCTCGCTCTGCTCTCCCACCCCAGTGTGGAGCACGGCAGGCGGTGGATGGTGACACCCCATGTCACGGAAGCCGGCCAGCACACACATCAGGAACTAAACAGAAAAACAAAAGCAAATCATTTTTCAAATTCGAAATTCCTTATTCAAACAATTGCCAAATCCAAGCTTCTGAAGGGACACAAACTTTTCAATAACAAGTTGAGAAACCAAAAATACCAGTAGATAGCCCTTCTGATACTAGAATTTTGGAGAATTTTTGATGATTTTTGAAATTCGTCTGATGCCCCAATAAAATCCCCAAATCTTAGAAAGTACTCTATTTTGACCAGCTCTCATTTGAAATCCCTTTGGAGTTCAGATGTGCATGTTGGCCAGATGGTAGAACTTTTCAAGAGCTTTCCAACAGTACCAAATTTGCAAATTTTGGAGCTTTTTTGCTAGGCCGAATCAAGTGCCAAATTTTTGGGGAAAACTTCAGTTTGAAAAATCCCGGGAAAAATGAAAGATGCCGCCAGGCCCACTCGTCAGCGACCGTCGTCTCACTGCAGGACGTCGGAGCCTTTGCTCCATGTCGCCGACAGTCACCGGAGCCATGCTTTGCGCTTCTCCACCGCTCCTCGACGCCGCAGCGGCACTAAAACACGCCCCGCTCCTCTCCTGGCTCGCTCCCTCGCCCATTTCCCCGCTCCCCAGCCAGCAAACCCTAGTCGCCACCACCATTGCCGCCTTGAGTTGAGCTCGCCACTACGCCGCCGCGTCGGAGTCCTCTCGGCTGAGCTGCGCCCCCTCGAGGCACGCCATGGCGTCCTGGGGATAGCATCGAGGCCGTCTCCGCATCCGCGTCCCGCGAGCCCGTGGATTTGAGCTTCTTCTCCAAGTCCGGCCAGGGACTAGCGAGCGCGCCGTCGTCGATTTCTCCCTACCCGGTGAGCCTCTCTCCAATTCCTCGAGTATCGTGGTGCAAGTCACTGTCGCGCACCCGTTGGACCTCACCATTTCCTCCTTTCCACCGTCGGCTCGCCGGAATCGAGTTTCTCCCCGCCGCCGGTTTCTACCGCCGCGACGAGCTCTCCGCCTCCAACTGTCTTCCCGATCTTCTCGTCGTCGACACGTTCCACGCCGAGGTTCCCCATGTCTCCGTGAAGCTTCCCGGCCAGATACGAGCCGCCACCAAGCTCCACTCGGCCCCCGCAACGTCGCCGGACATCTTCCATCCGCCATTCCTCGACGTCGACCCTGTTCCGACCGTCCCCGCTCACTCCAATTCGTCGAGGTGAGATCCCCATTTCGTTCCGCCCCCGCTCGTGCCCTCCGTTGGCCGGTGCGCTCACCGGAACTTACTCCGGCAAGCAGCGCCGCCACCCTCTGGCGTGTCTCCGGCCAGCACACTAGAGGCCACACGGCCTTGGATCGATTGTGGCTACGCCCGATCTTTTGTGGCCAACCCCGTAGCCCTCCATGTGTCCTCGCGTGTGAATGGTGGGATCCCGTGTGGACAACAACAGATCCGGTGCGGCCCCGACTCTCTGTCCACCTTTGTGGCCCAGATCTGATTGGTCGCCCTAATATCGTTCCCTTTTCAGTTTAGTTAAATTCCTCAGAAATCGATAGAAGTTTGTAAAATCCTTAATAAATCGAATACATCTCAGAAAAATATGAAACCAATTTTTTTAGTTTCCTTGTATTTTGTTCTATCCAGGAAAAATGTTAAATCACTCAATTAACTCCATCTGTTTCCTGTATAATAGAACTATCCATACCTGTTTAAATCGTATTTAATTTTCTGTCGCCCCATAAATCCTGAAATCATGCATGCTTGTTAAGCTACTGTTAACACACTTACAGAACATTTTTCTATTGTCATATACAGTTTAATTATTTTCTTATGATTTAAATCGTGATCTGCATTGTATAAATTATTATAAATAATCTGTAAATAAACAAATCATCAAACTTCACATTAAATTACTTCCAGTGGTGGCTTTCATCAGAAAAATGCCACTGACGTAGATTAATTTTCGAAGACAAATTATTTATTTAATCAAATTATATTGATTAAATGGTTAACTTAATTGAAAGTCGATGAAGGAAATACTTCAGACGAAAGTAGCTAAGAAAATGCATCATTTGCACTTACAGTGTGAATGACTGTCCTATCAGATAATTAAACTTTTTAATTGCATCATGTTACTTGCATCTAACTTGCATTATTTTCTTGTCATAACGTGTAGTGACAGAGACGACCCCGGAGCTGCTCGACTTCCAGCTGCCAGAGGAGGAGGCACAGGAGGAGGAGCAGCAGGACACTGACCTCGCTGACCCAGCTAGTGTAGCTTCTGAGCCAGGCAAGTTCCGGTGCATGCCTCTCTATTTAGGATTTTTACTTTTCGCACTTGATTCGGGTTAGTAATTGATTGTGCATTAGGTTTACTAGGTGTTGATGTGAAACCTTAGAAATGCATTAGGACTACCCTTCCATATCCTACCTTGTGTCCTATTTTTATAGATGTGGTCTAGGTTACGTTAGAACTTGCTATGCTTAGTGCCTAGCGGACGGTAAAAGACGAGTGGTAGGTCCCACTCACGAGATAGGTTTACCTTGGATTGTACTAGATGGATTTAGAATTTGTTGAGACCGGACGGGGAATTGTTTATGTAGGATGGTTGGAGAAAGCTGGGCCTTCACGGTGGTAGCCCCGTCTGTGTCAGTTAAGGACTGTCCGTTGTTGGCCCTGTTGAGCAAGTTCGAATGTACTGATCATATGCTAGTGTTTTTATGGGCTTAGTAAACTTAGTAGTTTGGGTTGCCCTGGTGTGCGGCGGAAGCCTGCCCTTTCTATCATGGCATTCGGAAGAGAAATGATGCTTCCCAATCGGGGTGTACATCTGGGACGGGGACCGTGCGGGAAGGCCTTTTTCGGGAGGGGTTGGATCCAGCCTAGCTTCAAGGTGATCCTTGCGAACTGTTGCCGCATGCGACTTTACGCGTGTGCGGCGTATGGTCAGGTTTTCTCCTGCAGGATGTACATCGATGCTGCCGCTCTCGGTCATGAGCAACCTTGTTCACTGCGCCACATCGTAGTGTGCCATGATTGATGCTCTAGTACTACTGTATTTATCTTTCATTACTGTATTTACTACTGCACTGTTGCTATCATGTATTGCTTTATATCTGTTTTAGAGATAAGTACACTGTTTTATTGATTAAATACTTAATTTGTAATAAAACTTGAAAGTAAAGATCAAGTAATTAATGCGGTTTATACTATCGAGTCAGCCTACACCTTGTAGCATTTTGTATATTAGGAGTCGGTTGTAGTTAGCCACGTTGACGGGTAAGTCTTACTGAGTATTAGTTGTTCAGGATTTAGCTTTTTATGTTTTTATGCAAGTAACACCTCTATCCCTGACTCTACGGGTGGAGGTGAACAGTGGGATGACCAGCTTCCTTTTAGTTGGACAGCCCACTGGGAGACCGAGGAGTAATCTCCTATCGAGTTTGTATCTTCATGGCTTTGGATGTGGATTCATTTGTATCGTGAGCGCGAGCGCTTATACCTCTATTTTTCTATGGACTTGTATCGTTCGTTGTGTACTCATTGTTTTAATTGAACTAATGTAATCACTTAAAGACTTAATTTGTATTTTTTATGTAATGTACTGTTGTGTCTGTTCATCAGCACGTACTGACTCAATCCTGTGAAAAGCGAAGAAGCTTCGTAGATCAGTCGTCGTTCTCCCCGTCGACGCTTCATTGGTTGACGACTGACGAGCCTGCCACAGTCCCACGGAGACACACAGAAAAGGGCGTGCTCACTCATATCTTGGGCGTGTTCGGCGTTTTAGAGTCTAAAATTTAGAGAGGTTTAAACACAAAGAATCTTGTCTTAAATAAAGTTTAATTACAAAACTAACTGCAGAACCCCCCCTCTAAATCGCGAGACGAATTTAACGAGGGTAGTTAAGCCGTGATTAGACGATATTTACTGTAGCATCATTGTAGCAAAACATAGATTAATTAGGCTCATTAGATTCGTCTCGTAAAGATGTACCCATCTGTAAAAAGGTTTTGTCATTAGACTTTATTTAATACTCATAAATAATAAGATTCTCTTTAGAGTTAAATTTTAGAGGGGTCTAAACGGTGAAACGAACACACCCCTTGTCGGTCACCGGTGTTAAGATTCGGCTGCAAGGAGGATTCTGGGAGTTTTTTTTTTATTTTTTTTATTTAAGGACAAACGCCCCAGAAGGGGCTCGAAACATCTCCATTCCTCAGGAAGATTGGTACAGTGGCTGAATTACAGATAGACCCTTACAGAATTTAGATTCTACACAAAGGTCCATAAACAGCCAATCAGGACATAGATGAAAATACAAATTACAAACAAGTCCTTGTGAGAAAACTGCCGACACCGAGGACGAAGGCACCACCGAAGATGCAGCTTCCCAAACATGGCGATGACTATCGTCGATGAAACAAGCAGCATAGCTTCCGACGAAGTTGCCTCCGATCGCAGCGGGACCAGGCAATGAGAACGGGAGAGATCCGTCAAGCCACCGCGCCAGGATCGGGAAAGGGCCTCACGATGCTGGTCGATTGACATGCCGGCGGTCCTCCCGGCAGCCTCCTCGCACACAGCACCAAGAACAGAGGTAACAGAGAAAGTCACAGCCGTAGATCTTGAAGAAGCACCACCGGGCTGGACTAAAAGGGGATTCTCTAACAGAATCCGGGGATCAGCAAAGAGCGATCGACCCAAATCAGAGAATAGCAACAGTTGGAAGCTACGCCTGTTGAACACCGGCCACCTTGCCATCACCATGGTACCTAAACCTGAGAAACTGAGGACAAGAAAAATGGGGAAGGAACACCCGTCGGGGAGGAATCCGACGAGGAAGACGGCCATCACGGCAACACCTCAAAGGGACACAAACAGTACTGGACACAAACAGCAAAAGAACCAACGCCAGGAACAAATCGCCGCAAGATCAACGACGATGGCTAGCCTGGTTCCAAACTACTTTATTCAGAGCTTAAACTACAAAACCTACAGCTAAAAGGCCTAAACAGGACGGGACCCCCTTCCTCACGCCGCCGGCAAGCACACCGGAGAGGAGAGGAAGGGGGCCACTCAAACTGGTTCGGATTTGGCCGGGAGAAGCAGGTTGAATAAGGCACTACAGTGTTGGGGAAGAGTCGCGAGGGGGTCAGTGAACTACCGCTCTCGATTCTGGGAGTTGATGTGGCACTCCGGTGAGCCACGAGGGCGGCGACCCCCCGGGCGGATCTAGGATTTTATCTCAGGGAAATGCCCTCCCATCGGGTCTGGCCTATGATCCATTCATACGTCAGTGTTACATCCACCATCTCTCATTCTCTCTAGCTTATACTGCCGTATTGAAGCTCAGGATGAAAAATAAACTCGTGACGAAGATCCTGTTCGTTTCTTTTAGCGCTAAATTTTAGAGGCCTCTAAACAAAGAGAACTTAGGACTAAATAAAGTTTAATGACAAAACCTTTTTACAGATGGGTACATTTTTACGAGACGAATCTAATAAGTCTAATTAATCTATGTTTTGCTACAGTCATGCTACAGTAATACTGCAGTAAACATCGTCTAACCACGGCTTACTTACCCTTATTAGATTCGTCTCGCGAATTAGACCAGGGGTTCTGCAGTTAGTTTTGTAATTAAATTTTATTTAATACTCTTAAATGATAAGATTCTTTTCTTTAGACCTCTCTAAATTTTAGACCCCTATGAAACGAACAGGGCCGAACTGGTCAGTGGAACCTGCCTGCCGTCCGTTCTAGTGACAGAGAAAAACAACAGCATAATTTTTTTTTGACGAACCACTACAAGTACTCTGCCCTTGCATTAAGATAGAAAAGAAGTTGTCCCAAAAATATTACAAGGAGCCAGCCATAGCTGGTCCTGCTAGAAAAAAAAAACATAAAAGCACACTAAAAAAACCAAAGCTGGCCAAATAGCAGCACAAAATTTGAAAAAACTGAAACATATCAGTGACATGACCATGACGTGTAGGACAACTAATCTAGTTCAGTTTGAACTTGTCATGTGCGGCAGCCCAATAGGCCCAAGGTCAGCCGTGCATCCCTTGATTAGATTAGGTGAATTAGATAGATTAGTTTGTTAGCTTGGAGTGCAAGTCAAACATGTAATACGGCAGCCTATATATGCATGCTGCATACACCAAAAAAAATTAAGCAATAAAGAAGAAAGATAATTAGGAGTCACCCTTCTTTATCTCCGGGCGTTTGGAGTTGGGCAGCGGCGGCGGCGCCGACCGTGCCCGGCCTCAAGCGACCGGTTCGGCGACGGCTTAAGGTCGTTTATGACAATTTGGTATCAGCATCCAACATCGATCCTTGGCGTGGGGTTCCCTATGGAAGATCCTACGCACCTCTAAGACGAGGACGAGATTGATCAGTGGTTCGACGCCTTGCGCAAGAGTTTCGATGAACCCATTGCTCTGGTGAAACTGCATGCTCAGGAGGAGATGGGGGAGGAGATTGTCCCTGTGAAGATGGCTGCGGCAACATCGTCAATCTGCGAGGACGCGGGAGAGCAGCAGACCAAGTACCGGGCAACAACGCCGGTGTTCCGTGATGATCAAGTTCGAGGCCATCTGCAGCTTCAACACAAGCAGCGGCGGTCAAGAGGAATTGCGCAGCATGGCCGACGTGGACGGAAGCCAACACAGGATTACGCCGGCTTCCAGACCGACGACGCAGGTCTTCATGTTCTCCGGCACGTGCAGCTGATGGCGGCTGTGGACAGTTATGTCTACGGCAGCAGTACGACCATGATGGAAGTCCTTGGATTTTCTCTCGCCCATGCTTGCATATGCATGTATACACGAGTGCTTCAATGGGATCCAGGAGGAACGGGATAGCAATCTGGACTCTTACCGATATTATTTGGAGCAGGAGGCCAGGAATCCCGTTGCTTGCCAAATCATTTTAGTTGCAAATAATAAATTGACACATGCAGCCGAGATGTAAAAGGCTTAGCATTGTGTTTAGTCGCAAGTCGTCAGCGTTGAAGGATTGGCCTACAGCTCGAGGACGAGCTGCTGAAAAGGAGGGGTGAAATGTCATGTGCAGCAGCCCAATAGGCCCAAGGTCAGCCATGCATCCCTTGATTAGATTAGGTGAATTAGATAGATTAGTTTGTTAGCTTGGAGTGCAAGTCAAACATGTAATACGGCAGCCTATATATGCATGCCGCATACACCAAAAGGAATTAAGCAATAAAGAAGAAAGATAATTAGGAGTCACCCTCCTCTATCTCCGGGCGTTTGGAGTTGGGCAGCGGCGGCGGCGCCGACCGTGCCCGGCCTCAAGCGACCGGTTCGGCGACGGCTTAAGGCCGTTTATGACAGAACTAAATTTATTAATTTCAGGACACTACTAAGCAGATAATTAAGAGAACACTGGTTATGCACAAAAAACATGAAAAACTACAAAAGCCTGACGGGGTCAGGGGAAGGAGGCCAAGCGAATAGCCGCGTGCCCGGTGCCCCTGAAAACGTCGACGCGGCTTAGGAGACAAACAACTCGGCGGTCCCCCGCGGCAGGTCCCACACCTCGACGGCGAACGGCCGCCGAATGTCGAACGATCGGGGACGAGGTCACGAGGACGCGGGTAGGTCATCTTCGCCGACGCGGCCAGGGCGGATCAGTTGGACGACCAGCTCGTCGGGACGTGCCCGGTCAGGCACAGGACGGTCTAGGAGCGCGGCGATCGTCTGATCCAGCCGGAGCAGCGGGCGTCGTGCATGCATCGGACTAACCGCAAGGCCAACCTCGCATGTGCTCCCAAGCAAGTCAGACTGTAAGTGGTGCGGGCTTGTCCGCAAGCCCGCTTGGCCCGCCCTGCTAATTACACGTTAGAGCAACTCCAGCAGTCTCCCAATGCCCCTCTCAATAGCAAAATAACTGTCATATTGGGAGTTTAGAGAGGCAAAATCAGCTCCAGTCTTCCAAAAAGCTCCTCATTTTTGCTCCCCTCCCAAAAAACACCCCTTCTCTCCCACTATAGTGGGAGCCTCTCCTCTCCCTCCCAATATAGTTTTTGATGGGCCACACTGCTCCACCGGTTGCGCGCGCATCTTTCCCTTCGCTCCCGTGCTTCCGCCCTCGTCGCCGCCGTGCCGCCCCCGCCCTTTCCTCGCCGGAGCGCCGCACTTCACCCTTCTCTTCCTCGATTTGGGCCCGAGGTCACCCGAATCTGAAGGATCCTAGTGCGCCGCCGCCGCCATGGATCCCTCGCCGTCGTTACCGGACGCACTTGCTATGGTGGAGGCCGTCCTGAGCGCACACACCGCCGGAGCGCCGCCCCCGCCTTCCTCTCTCATGCACCCATCGCCGGAGCGCCTCCATATGCCTCCCCGAGCCGCCTCTTTCCCCCGCCGCCGTTGACAACACGACGACGCCGAGGCCTCACCCTTCCTTGCCTGCGCCCGTGACGCGACGCCGAGACCCGCCTCTTAGCTGGTTGATGCAGAGCGGCGCGGCGAGGTTGATGCGGGCGAAGCCGGCACGAGTGAGACGGGCGTGGTGCGGCGAGACAGGGAGAGCAAGAAGATGGAGAGGATATGGTGGGCCCCATATGTAAGTGAGAGGAGAGAGAGAAAGAAGGGAAAAAGGCCCCACATGGCAGGTTAATAGGGAGGGGGGGGTTTGGGAGACTGCTGGAACTGCACCTCCCAATATCATGAAAATCCTATTGGAAGCCTCCCCAAAGAAGATATTGGGAGGCAGTTTATTGGCGACGGTAGCGACGGCCCGCATCTTTGCCGGCGGTTGAAGCGGGCAGTTGCCGCTAGTCCCGCTGGGCATCGCGGCGTCGCCGCAATCACCCGCAACCGCCCGCAATATCCCGCAAATGTCCACAATCACCGGCAATCGCGGCGGTGCCGACGAAGTCACTGATCTTGCTTGCCTCGTTGCTGCCGGACTGCTTTGCACGTGCTTACCCTGGAGCTTATCGGCGAGCATGTCGCCGTGCCTCCAGCAACAGCAGCGCCGCGTGCACGTGCTTATGAAACTGAAACTCTTTGCGATACACAAAAGTTGTCTTGTACCTCAGCTGGAATGGTTGAATCAGAAATGAATGGATGAGCGATACTTGAATTCAGTCTGTGTACATAAGCAGGCTGTTGCAACTAGTCTGGCTGTTTCTATTCATCGAAGCAGTCACAGTGGTAAGCGGCTCGCACGGACGCTGCTTACTCTCGCTAAAGCTAATGCAGAACAGCATGGTTCGGGAACGCACGCGAGCAGAACGGCGAGGAGGCCGAGTCCAAAGCGACAGCGCGAGACTGCTTTGCAGGATATGTGGCGCCCGCAAACAAATTTTGATCGTGCCCGCACGGCCCGCTGGACTCAAGTGGGCAGCAATTTCTGATATTGCGGTGCCCGCTTATCCCGCTAGAATATGCGGACAGACCGGCGGCGTGCGGGCTGCGGCTGACAAGCAAGTAACCCTTACATGCAAAAATCGACCCAGGTTTGATTCTCACAACAACATCGAAAACATTTTTTTTTGGAACTGCGAAAACAATTAATTGGACAAACACAAAGCAAGTATGGACGCTTCGCCCATCTAAATTCTCAAAATAGTTTTCCATATTCCTGCATGCACGAGCTAACCATGGCAAACACCAAACAATAGGCGAACAATGTCATATGGTGTCGGCAACTCAATTGAAAAGTACTACAAACGAGTAAGGGCGAATTATTGTAGTTGTAGCTGGCCTCATCATCTGATCTGGTGTGGCTGCGGGACCTTCCTTCGATTCAAAGAACGATTATTTATGCCATTGCTTACTCCGGGATGGGTATCTCTTTCTCGCCGCTTAGCATCAGAATAACGTCCGCCATGGTGGGCCGCTTATGACGGTCAGACTGCATGCACAGCAACCCTACCTCGATGCACCTTTTAATCTCCATTAGCTGAGGCTGGTCAACCTTTGCGGGACCAAATATCTCCTTCATTCGTCCAGCATCTTGAGCAACCTCAGCCTGCAACAAGGCATAAGCAAGGTTTACAAAACCGTGATAAACCAAACCGGAAACATGAAAACCTGGGAAAACCGGACCGGAAACCGGAAAAATCGGTCCGGTCCGATTTACCCAGTTCATCGGTTGTCGACTTTAATTTTTTTAAGAAAAAATTATAACAAAAAAATGTAAATAAGCTAGACGAAATTTGCAGCCTAACATTGTACCCGAAATTACCCGAATTCAGTCAAAGGCTATATCTAACCTTAGTATAAACAATTCATGTTGAAAGGAATTCCGATCACAGAACGGGCAAACCTACATTTCGTCTGTTGTTGCAGTGGTTCCCTTGACGATGACGTGTCGAGGCACAAGGGCGCCGGGCCGCCGACCTCCGCGCGGAAGGATGTCGGGGCATCGGGGCCCACTGAGCCGCTGGTCGTGCATAGCTGCCTCCCAGCCTGAGATGGAGCGGCGCCTGAGGGGACTGGGAACGTCGGAGATGGAGCGGCGCGGACGGGGTGCGACAAGCAGCCGCACAGCTACGCACGGGCGGCGCATTGCTCGATGTACGTTGTATGGTGGCTATGGTACAGTACAAGGCTTTCCTGTGAGTGAATGGTGCCTCCCTTTGTGGGCTATGCTATGGGCTGGGCTGAAATTAGCTGAAGAGTACATGGGCTGCACATATTTCGGGTGGTTCGGTATTTCGGGTACCAGGGCTAGGAACCCGATAATTCCGAACTAATTACTTTTCAAAAATAATCCCGAACTAATTTCGGGTTTTCATACTTGCAACTCGACAAAACAATTTGGGCATCGTGTTCCGGTTTTTTCGGATTTGGGGTCAGGTTTTTCAGCCTTTCAGGTCATGTACCCAGTCCTACGTAGAGAATCAGTTAATCCCCGGTGTTTTTAATAAACTTTATCACCATGGGCGCATGACCCAAAGTTTGCCAGCATGAATGTCGCCCCTCGGCACACTAACAGAGTCTTGGAAAATTTCGGCACACATGAATTTAAAAGTGTTTAGACAAAGTTCAATCACATTCATTGGCGGAATTACTTACCCAGTGACCTGACTCATACCAAGCCGGAGATTTGGATCTGTTCAGACTGCCAATAGTCCGAATGAGAATGATGCCAAAAGCGTACACGTCACACTTGATCGATAAAATACCTTCTCCAAGATATTCTGGAGCCATATATGTCATACCCTAATTTCTGGAGCATGTTGTGCATCATGTATCAGTCCCTGGATCAATAGCTGATACGCACAAGAACACAGATATGGTAATCAAAAGCATACTTCGTATAGGTAAATAGTATAGTACCTGATATAAAGCCCTTAGTGGCGGTACGACAAGGATTCCGAAGTATCCTAGTCCTTCCGACCAACTAATGGCTGAGGAGTCAAACAGCGAAAAACATGACCCAAGCCACAGGCAGACTTGAGATGCAGGAACGAAAACCAGACGTCGTCGCTTCCTACGAAGACTTCTCTGACTAAAACCACAAATGCAAGAGCGTGAGTACATAAGGTACTCCACAAGCCCTACACTACACAAGGGTAAATATACATGCATATTTAGTCTTAGCAAGGAGAAGGCTGCATGGTTCCTTTGCAGAAAATCCATTTTTATGCAGGGTTCACTAAATCAGTAAAGGATTTATAGATAAAAACTGGAGATTCATTGTCAATATTTTAGTTGGTTGGCCCTGGGGGAGTATATACATTCCCGCCAGTTCCCAAGTTTTAATTGGGCCTTCTGACCTCAAGGATCATACCGACCCGGCATCCATGCCAACATTTCCAAAACACGGGTTGTCTACAACCCACTCACACGTCAAGGATAGAGAGAGGTGGCTAATCTCAAAAGCGCATAACCATAATGTACCATATGCCGTGGCAACGTCCATCCGGATGAATTGTTATCCTCTGCAGAGGTTGTACAGCTTTTCCCACAGGCTATGCACTCTTGTACGGAGAGTGACATAACGCTTAGTCCATCTTCTCCGAGCACTTTGCAAAACCACCACGGAATCACACTCAGGGGCCTGTGACAATGAATTGTCACACTACGGCACAACACACCTTTAACAAGTGCATTCGTGCTCCCGCAACGAGTTGCAGGATCCAATTACAAACAAGGACAGGCTGCTTTCCCATGCACCGACAGTGGGTTCCGCGACCAGACCACGGGTACGTTTCCCGGATCTTCTCCTGAGCTTCCGTTGCTACTACCAGCCTCCGGTGGTGTTACAAGTGCACCCAAGAAGGTAGGATAAGTCTTGCCCATTCAGGTTCCGTGGTTGTACGGGAATCATTAGGTTTACGGTCAAGAGAACCGGTCCTTATGTGGCCGGGCAAGCACCATATCCCACACTGGTGGGCTATCACACTATCCACATCACCTCGTCAGTGGTCTTGCCCGCAGTCCAACCCATTCCCATCACCAGCTCCATCATCATCACGTAACACAGTTGTGCTATTCCCAAACCCAAGTATCACTCACACCACCAAACTCATTTAACACATTTTCAAAAACAAGTGTGTGAGAAGTGTGGCAATATAGAAACATTGCGAGGGGTCCTAAGCATTTCTATTAGCAAGGTAATTGTACCATCATAGAAATGATGGAACTGTCCTAGGGTTATCAAGGAGATGGGTAAACAAGGGTAATCAAGGATTTCCGGTGATAATGCCTATATAGTGGCATCAGTACCAGCAAGCAAGTAGGATATAGCTACACAATTAGTAAAATAACAATCAATGCATATTACTAGAATAGGCCATATAGGTGTGATGCGAAAACAATAGGTTCAATCATGATCAAGGAGATGTACAGCTTGCCTGACAAACGCTTTCCTAATCTTCGAGTTCTGGGTCTTCGAGCTCTGTTGTCGAAGTCGAGGTCTTCGAGTCTTTCCTTGGAGCTTGTATCTTCTGAATCTTTCTTGTAGCTTGGATTCTTTGGATTCTTCTAGATCTTCCTCGGTTCTCGCGTAAACTAGTGTATAAAGAATAAGCGTATAAACAAACTACCGCAAAAGAAAATAAAGATCAAAAAAGAACCAGATAAGATCCAATTAAACTCTGATTAAGAACCAGAAGAATTCCAGTGAAGAACAAGTGATATGAATTATGTATGATGCAGCATGTTTAATGCAGGGCATGTTATGCGTCATAGGTGATATACCTGGCCTTGTAAGGGCCATATTCACCTAGACAAGTTATTAGTTACTTATGTTCTCTAATATATGAACATGGGTGGGTAGTTATGCATATGAGCTCTGCTAGTTGAACACCTTAGGGTGAAGGTGATGAGATGCACATGCTTGATTGATGGTGGTTGCGTGCATATCTAATATGCAAGCTTCTATATTATTCCTATAAAAGAACATGCATGAGTGCAGCTGAAGGTGTATGCAGTGGGTGTACGTGATTAAGCATGACGTGAATGCGTGATTGCAGAGAAATCAACAAGGTCAAAGATTAAGAACAAATTGGCAATTAGAATAACGATAAAATAATTATTCAAATAATACTCGGTAAAAGATTACTTATAAAAGAAGACGATAAAGCGATAGGGCTTGATAAGGAATTGGTGATAGCATCGGAATAGGTGTTGGGGGCAGGGTTAGGTTTAAGCTTGATTGGGTGAGGATTAATCAAGGCTAGGTTCGGAGTCGATTTCGGAATATAAAAGGTTACGACGTTTAGAAGCGATACCGCATGAAAGATTTATCGTTAGCGGGTAAGTAGATGAATACGCGGTATAGGAATGGAGAGGGGTGCGTGTTGTCATGCGGGAGGTACTAGACAACTAGCACCACAGAATTGGTTAGGTTTGGGTGAGCAACAATCGTGGCATGCGAGTTTGACCTCGCACGATTGCCGATAAAAGGAATATATTAGGTCAGAGGGTTTTTAGGACATAGATGATGTTTAGGTATGATGTGGGATTCCAATAGTAGTACCATGATGTACTACGCGTTTCTAC
Source organism: Eragrostis curvula (assembly GCA_007726485.1). NCBI lineage: Eukaryota > Viridiplantae > Streptophyta > Magnoliopsida > Poales > Poaceae > Eragrostis > Eragrostis curvula. Next base: position 55,303,295 of record CM017442.1, read on the forward strand.
GAATCCGTGAGCGCAAGAATCGCTCAAAACGGAGTTATGGTTGAAAAGATATCGATATTTAAAGATTTGGAAAATTATTTGTAATTACAAAGGGCTCTTTTGTATTTACAGAAAGGTTTTAAGGACTTGTTTGTAAGGTCAGAAAGTTCTAGGGACCTATTTGTAATTATGGATAAGCTTGGGGTCTTTATGTAAAAAGGTGGGGGCTAAAACATAATTACAGAAAAGCTTAGGTACTTTTCTGTAAAAAGGTGGGGCTTAAACATAATTACAGAAATGCTCGAGGGCTTATCTATAAGATGTACAGGGTTGGGAATTTCCTGGGATTTACGGATTTATTTTTGTATTGGAAAACCCATGGACTCGGTCCACGGGCTCTGTGGACCGTGCTGGGGCGGCGGTTCACGGGTCCACGGTGGACCATGGGCGAGGTGCGCAGCGGCGGGTGGCCGGAGACCTCACCGGCGGCGCGTCCGAAGGGCTAGGGGTGGTGGGACCTCGTCGCGGAGATGGAGTGCACGACGGGGAAGCTGTGGGTGGTACGTGTCGTCGACGGGAAGCAATGGAGCGTCGGGAAGGGCTCGCCGGAGTTAGGAGAAGCGGCGGCGTTCGATGTGAATTCGCGTGCGAGCCGAGAGGGAGGGAGAGAAGTTGCGCGAGAGAGAGAGTGGTTCGGGGAGCCTCACCGTGTGCTCAATGGCGACGGAGGAGGACGGGAGACGGCTGGTCGACGGAGAAAGAGGCGGCGGGGCTAGGTCGTCGTCGATCTCTTTCCCTAGGCCGGGGCGACGCGAACCGAGGGTTCTCGAGTGAGGAGCACAGCTTGACAGAGCTCGGCGAGGGAGGAAAGAGTGGGGAAGGGGCTTCTGTGGCGGCGAGGGACGGCGTCGGATTGATTGCCGGAGGGGAGGAGAGAGAAGAGAGGAAGGGAAGGGGAGAGCTCGCGCGAGAGGGAGAGAAGCTGCTCATTTTATGGACAGCGGTTTCGTGGCCGCTACGGCGTCGTCCGGCAGCGCGGCGGGTCTTTCGGCGCGTGCGGCGGACGCGGGTCGGGGAGGTAGGGGCCGACGGGGCGACGGCGCCGCGTGGAGGAAGACGACCGACAGCGCGGGCCCCGCCTGTCGGTGGCTCAGAGGAGAGTGGGCTGGCGAGATGGGCCGAGTACGGTGCTGGGCCGGAGGGAAGAGGGGCGCGGCCCACTCGGTGTTTTCCCGGAAAAGAAAAGAGGAAGGTTAGATGGGCTGGGCCGACTGGAAGGTTTCGGCCCGAAGGCGGTTTGGTTTCGAAATTTGGTTTTCTTTTTCTAGGATTAAGCAAATACAAAAACCAGTCAAGCACTCAAAATAAAGCCAATAAAATCCAGAAATGCACATGGTGAAGTTTTTGCAAGATTTTCAAAATCAAAACTTTTTAAATTCAAAGTGTGTTTGCCAAACTTGAGACAAAATTATTTAATTTGTTGTATATTCGAAATGGGTCAAATTTTTAGTAGATTTAAATGAATGCAAACACTTGAGCACTTGTTTTAATATTTCAAAATTTCAAATTCAACTAGGTTTGATTTATTTAGTGAATTTTATTTTTGAAAAATCATTTCAAGGAAAGAGGTTGGACAAAAATTTAAATTTGGAGTGATTTTTATTTCCTTTTTGATTTGTCTTTTCTTTTTCTTTTTGGCTCCAAAAGTAGGGTGTTACAATATATCCCCTGAGTGTTTAAATTGAATAGAAACAATGTATGAGAACCCCAAAGCAAATTGAATAGAAAGCCAGCTTGTATATGAACACCATGGGCAGCTAATGGACATAGTACGCACGCGTTTGAGTGATGTCTTACGGTGTGCCAAATAAGGAGTCACTGACAGTGATCTCGGCATCAACATGCTCCAACTTTGTAGCTAGTCCGAAGTTGCTGATACGAGGATTAGTATCGTAACCCAAGACGATGTTGTCTGGTTTCAGATCTACATGGACAACCCGCTGCTCGTGTAGATAATGTACGCCTTGGGCTATCCCCTGTATTATGCGGAAGCAATAGGACCAGTCAATAAGTCGAGACCCTGCAAATTGCAAATCATATAAATACAATAAGTTTTTAATTAGACAACAAATGTAAGAGATTTTTTGCTAGAGGCAAATATGATAACTGATAAAAATTACAGGAAAAACATGCCTTTGAGAAAGTTTTCCATAGATCCCAGTGGCATATATTCTTCAACGAAACAAAATGTGTGGCTTTCAGCTCCGACATACTTGTCTTCATAATTGTGCAAGACTATTACGATTTCATGGCAATATCCCAGAGCTCTAATTATATTTTTGTGCTTAAGCTTTAAAAAAGAATTTATTCCATCGTATAAACTCTCATCATATCCATACAAAATTGGTCTTTTCTTGATGGCAACCTCTTGTCCGCCTTGTAGTACACCCTGAGAAGTACAAATATAGTCAAACGATGGTTTCAATTTCTAGTAATGTAAAGTTTTAGCCACTCTATCTCTAATATAAGGTAGTAGGAGTACCAAATAACTAAAAATAGCCCATTTGAATATATTTAGAGTGACAGATTAACTACTGCATCCTAGAATGTAAGAGGACACCCAAAATTGTTATATATATATTTTTAGTAGAATTTCTGCTAAAGTGTAATGTGTAACGCACAGAAAGTAGGAGAAACGCTAGAGTCTGTTGTTGCAGTGGTATTACGTGACTGTAGCATTTCTCATAAAGTAGAATTTATAGCAAACAAAGTTACCTTGTAGACAGTTGAAAACCCACCCTTTCCGATGATGTTTTCGTCTGAAAAATCCTTTGTAGCAGTCCTCAAGTCATACAAACTGAACCGTGTGAAGCCTGCTGTAGAAAGAACACATAAGGACCAAACATGAAACTCTATAGCACCATCATTCAATTTGAAGGACTATGTGGTACGTAAGCTCTGACAAACGATATGGAGCTTGCTGCATGCTCGTTACTTTTTTTTTTTTAAACGAAGAAATTACTGCTCGTTACTTCCTTACCAGGAGCCACTTCCTCTGAGGGCGGCGGCGGCAGTGGCTGCGGCGGAGGAGGAGGAGCGCGAGCATTCTGGATGTCGGTTACCCTAACGGTGGCCTGGGTCTTGGTGGCGAAGTCTCCCACATTTACTTTCCGCACTATATCGTCTTGCACCCGACGCAGCTCCTTCGCCATGTCCGCTGCCTTCAGCAAATGACTCGAGTAGTGCTTCTGCTGGCACAGCTTGACGAGCTTGAGGGCCTCCTCGAGGCTCTCCGCCACATCCTCCAGCGGGGCGCGCATCACCTCGTCCTTCATCGTGTCCGTCTTCTCCTCCAGCCTCTTAAAGAGAGCGCTGCATCGAGTCGCGCACCTCTCCATGGCACGGCACTCCTCATTGTTCTGCTTAACTGTCTCCACGGCCTCCTGGATGGCGAGCGCGATCTTGACGATCTTCTCCACACCGCTGAATGCAATGTCGGCCATCTTGAAAACAGGACAAAAGATCATCGAAAACACATCAAGTTAGTAGTCTGGAAACGGCTCAACTGATCCAAATAAGATGGAGGAACCTCAGGCAGCTTTATCTTCTATTGGAAATCAATGATCCAAGAACTTAAGCGAGCGAGCACTACGGGAAACCGGGTCTATGCCGAGCGCTAAGCTGTTTGCCGAGTGCTTTTCGTCGGGCACTCGGCAAACAAGATAGATGCTGAGAGCCAAGGCGGAGGCTCTCGGCAAAAATCTAGCACTCGGCACAGCTCCGGTTTGCCGAGCGCCAGCCGACAAGGCGCTCGGCAAACCAAGGAAAGCTCTCGGAAAATTTTTTGGCCCTCGGCAAACACGGGCATGTGACACGCACGAGCGCCATGGGAGAAACGGGGCCGGCGCCGTCAACGTTTGCCGAGTGCCACGCGTCAGGCACTCGGCAAACTCCTAAGTTTGCCGAGTGCCTGACGCGTGGCACTCGGCAAAATAATTTTTTTTAAACCGGTTTTGGTCTCTCTTTTTTTTTACATCAATATACGTATGCATGTTACTCCATGTCCAAATTTGGTATTTTTCTATATTCATTTGTTATATTTAAGCAAATTATTTCATTTAAAATATTTATTGAATATAATTCAAATTTGAACTACAAGTGATTCAAATATTGAAACGTAGTTATTGAAAAAATGATATTCATGTTCTTGAGTCAAATGTGAGGCCGTAACCATGAAATCAAGAGAAAAATCGCGCATCTTTTACATAAAATATGAAGTTGACCCATGGGGTCAAATAGTATTTTATTTTTATAAAATTCAAACAAAGTCTAAAAATTACGAGACTCGTCGTGGTGTCATGAAATCATACGTGGAGGCCATGGTAAATTGTAGAAAATGTTTCGCAAAAGTTATCACGTACATTGTTTACAAATTGGAGCATCCTCGAAGAAGATCCATAAACTTATGAAGTGATTGTTTAGATTTCGAACCAAAACGACGGTCATAATATGGTTTGGCCTTAAATCTTTTTTACAGGTGAAAGATGATATGAAATGTATCATGACAAATTTTGGCTTTTTTTTGAATTTATTTTGAATTTCTATATTTTTTTTAAACTCCTGTTGAAAATGTTTGCCGAGAGCCGGACCCACAGCTCTCGGCAAACAAAATTTTGCCGAGTGCCTTTTGTTTGCCGAGTGCTTTCAGATCTAGCACTCGGCAAACTTGATTTCACCTGACTTAGGCGCGGCCCGGTTTTTCCTTTCTTCTTCTCCCTTATCTTCTTCCTCCACCAGCCGCGCCGCCCTCCTCCACCAGCCGCCACCTCGCGCCGCGCCGCCCTCCTCCACCACCCGCCACCTCGCGCCGCGCCGCGCCGCCCTCCTCCACCACCACCCATCCTCCCCGCGCCACCCTCCTCCCCGCGCCGCCGTCCCCTTCGCCGCGCCGCCCTCCTCCCCGCGCCGCGTCGCGCCGCGCCGGCCTCCACCACCCATCCGCCCCGCGCCGCCCTTCCCCACCTCGACCCCGCGCCCGGCCCGGCCCGGCCCGGCCGCCCCCGACGCTTGGTCACCGTTCCCTCCTTATCCTCGCCCTCCTCCGATGTAGCTTGTAGTTGTACAATTGCATGAACCAACTAGTTGTGCTTGGGGATGTCAAGTTGAAACATTTCTATGTGTACTTGAGACAAATATGTGTTTGTGATGGATTTCTATGTGTTTGTGGTGATTTCTATGTGTTTGTGGTGATTTCTATGTGTTTGTGATGATATATATGTGTATGTGATGATGGTGAGCATATATGTATGATTTAGTGTGATTTTGGTCCAGGTTGCAGTGAATTTAAATATTTTATTGCAATCTGTCGATTTTTTTGCCGAGTGCCTCAGATTTTTGCCGAGTGCCAAAACTGAGGCACTCGGCACATGTGCCATTGTTTGCCGAGTGCATGTGCCTGGCACTCGGCAAACTTACCATTGTTTGCCGAGTGCCAGAGGCCAGGCACTCGGTAAACTTTCATTGTTTGCCGAGTGACTGACGTCAGGGCGCTCGGTAAACCCTCTTGACGGCCGTTTCCTACCGTCTCGTTACTTTATTTTGCCGAGTGTTTTTTTGACACTCGGCAAAATCTTTGCCGAGTGCCCGACAAAAAGCACTCGGCAAACCCGCCTTTGCCGAGAGCTGTTTGCCGTCCGGTCTTTGCCGAGTGTAATACGGGTTTTGCCGAGTGCCCCTGGCACTCAGCAAATAAAGGGTTTCCTGTAGTGGAGCAAGCAGACCAACCTTATGATTGTAGCGGTTCCTTTCCTTCTCTTCTCGGTTCTGGTCTTCCGGTTCTAGCATGTAGAAAGCTCAGCACCAAGTAGATGAAGTCCAACACACCACAAGCACTAATACAATCGAAGAGGGAATCAGTGACAGGCTGTGCGGCCGTTATTCAAAATAAAACACGCAAGTCGACTTGATCTTCTCGTGAAAAAAGAAGAAAAAAAAACTAATCCCACGATCTGATCTGATTAAAAGTAAATAAATCCAGGTGCACAATTCCACATTCAACTTGAAGAGGAAAGGTATACTGCGGTAGTGTCACTCAGACCTAAATCTTTCCTGGCTCTTTTTCTTTTTTTAGAACAGCTAGTCTGGCTCTTGACAAATTACCATATGGATCGTCTGCAAAACTAAACATTACCCTACAGTACAAAACAGTAAAAAAGAGCTTTGTATTGGCTTGCCTGGTTCATATTGTCGCCAATGACCAACTCGTTCAGTGAAGTAAAGAAATCCAACTAAGGCGCATGCATCTAGCAAGGAACTAAGGCCCTGTTCGTTTCATAGGGGTCTAAAGAAAAAAAATTTATCATTTAAGAGTATTAAATAAAGTTTAATTACAAAACTAACTGAAGAATCTCTGGTCTAATTCGCGAGACGAATCTAATGAGGGTAAGTAAGCCGTGGTTAGACGATGGTTACTGTAGCATTACTGTAGCACGACTGTAGCAAAATATAGATTAATTAGACTCATTAGATTCGTCTCGTAAAGATGTACCCATCTGTAAAAAGGTTTTGTCATTAAATTTTATTTAATACTAGGTTCTCTTTGTTTAGAGGCCTCTAAAATTTAGCGCTAAAAGAAACGAACAGGGCCTAAGTGTGGATTGATGCACATGATGGGACGGCGGGGATCGAAAGTTGACCGATGGAGAGTAGCAGGCACTAACTCGTGCTAAACGCAGGCAGTTGTACATTAATCTGATGGAGAATAGCTTGATGGGCTCACCCTATGGATGTCCATAAACCAGCAGCAATGAACTTTGTGTTGGTCTTCCTGATTCATATTATATTATTATTGGCAACGATCAAGTGAAGAAATGTGATGAAGGCGTGCATCCAGCAAGGAACGGAGGGTGGGATCGATGCATATGGGAGCACAATGGCACGGCAGGTGCTCTAAATTAAAACTCTTCGCTAATTAACATGGGCACATGCGTACTAGCTGGATTGATTCTTTATTAGCTGGATGATTGAGCCCTTGTCGGAAGAGCCGAAGAGGGGGGTCAGGAAGCTCAATCAAGCGTGGGAACGCACGGGATTGCCAGCTTGCTCTGCTCTCTCACCCCGGTGTGGAGCACGGCAGGCGGTGGATCCCTCGTCGTTCTCCCCGTCGACGCTTCATTGCGTTGACGAGCCTGCCTGCCACAGTCCCACAGAGACACACAGAAAAGGCCGTGCTCACTCACAGCTCGTCGGCCACCCGTGTTCGATTTGGCGGCGTTCTCACCGCCGCCACGACCTGCCTGCTAGGCCTACTTGCCGTCCTGGGCTGGGACAGAGGCGGCGTGCCACTGGTCAATGACAGCGTGTATCATGAGCTTTCGGAAAAGAGTTGTTATATCTTTCATATTTCAATTTTTTTTTTTTTTGAGTTGTTCCACCAAAAAAATTCGACTTAGAATTTGACTTACACGCATACAAAATCTAACGGCTACAAAATTACAAAAGTACAAACGGATACAAACACGCCGGCCGTCCGATCAAAATCTAACGGTTACAAAATTCGACTTACACGCATACAAAATCTAAGTCGACTTACATGGAGTAATTCCTTTTTTTTTTTGTCGTGAGTTTCAACTCAACTTAGTACTGTCAGATAATTATCCAAAAAAAAAACTTAGTACCGTCAGATTACTGTTGCAGAGTAACAATAATCCAAGATGCCAGAGGTGTCTTGATGCCATTCCCCACCCCCGCCCACCCCCACCCCCACCCCACCCTTGGGCTGAAGCAAAGCTAACCTTGCGCATTGCTTGCCTAGCCTTGCCTTGACAACTGCAACGGACTCGTCAGACAACGAATTTCAGAGCTTGCAGAAATTCACCAATGCGGCATCAGGCACCATCCCCCCTGTTCGGCTGGCTGATTCCAGCCAGCGCTGGCTGAAATCCTCCTCACCGGGTACTGTAGCGCCAGCCAGCTGCTACAGTAACCCGTGAGGAGGTTCCAGCCCAGCCGAACACGGTGATCCTCTACGGAGGCCGAGAACGTGTCTGTCTGTGCGGCCGCTGTTCCTCTTCGCCGGTCTCCCGCAAAGTACCTTCTGCTGCATCCGCTGAGCCGGCGGAGCACCACGATCCGCGCCTCCATGGCCTCAGAAGCACGAGCATGAGGAGGAAGAAGCTCCCGCAAGAAGCCTAGCTCTTAACTCTGTTCCGCGAAAGCCCCATTGGATAGCGGAGGCCGGCTGGCGGAGGCGGCCGCGTGACCTCGCCAGCTCTGCGGCTCAGCCAGGAAGTTTTTCCGAAACACCTTAACTATTTGCAAATTGCCCCCTCATTTAGATCGCGTTTATCGCGATCAAATTAGGAGGCTATATGAAAATATTTGAATCGCGGAGGATAATCATGATCCAAAATTTATCCAGAAAACACCCTGGTTTGGGGGCGGCGGGGTCCTCCCCTCCTTCCGGTCCGCCGCCGCCGAGCGCGTTGCCGGGATCGTTGAGCGCCACCCCACCGTATCCAGCTCTTTAACTAGCACCAATCTTCTCCTCACGCATATGAATCGCAGAGAAAAGTGGCCAGGCATGGTGGCTTAATCCGAGCTTATGCCGCAACCGCGATTTCGTTTTCCGGTCTCCAACTCCGATCACGATAGAAGAACAGAGAGGGAGATGTTTGGGAAGGGAACCAAGGAGCCGAACTTCACAGGGAAGACGAAGAAGGGTCAACAAGTGATGACGAATTACCAATTCAGTTTCATTTGATCGTTAAATGCCAGCCTTGACACCAATCGATCTTAATATGGTCTCCGTAACATGAGTTTATACACAGAGATCTGTTCCTGCCATCCAAGTCGCTTCTGAACTTTTTTCAGAAACTTTGTTTCAGGAGCTTAACTGAAACGCGACGGAGTTCTCAGTTTGATTTCTGGCAACGCTCTCAGCTTTGCTAACAAACACCGAGTCTGAATGTGGCTGGTTCATTCTCAGTTTGTATGATTCTAACGTTCTGCAGGCTACAAATACAGAGGTCTGCCACTGACAAATTTACAGTGTTGTACATCAACTGAACTCACAAACACCACGGGGAACTGTTCTTTTCTAACGGACAGAGGAAAAGAACAGTGCAAAAATTTAAAAACGGAAACATATCAATGACATGACCACGACGTGCAGCTAGGACAACTAATCTAGTTCAGTTTGAACTAAATTTATTCATCTCAGGACACTACTAAGCAGATAATTAAGAGAACACACTGGTTGTGCACAAAAAACATGAAACATTGCCACGGCCTATACTACAAAAGCCAGCCTGTCGACGGGGGTCAGGGGAAGGAGGCCAAGCTAATAGCAGCTATGAACCAGTGTTATTTTTCTATATTTTTCTGTGGTACACGCGTGCCCTTGAAAACGTGGACGCGGCATCGCCGGCGACCATCCCCCGCGGCAGGCCTCGACGGCGCCGAGGAGGGAGACCGCAACGGCGAACAGCCGCGGGATATCGAACGGCTCGGGGACGCCGCCGCGGGGCGCAGGGTAGCGCCAGACGGCCGTGAGCGAAAGACGTCCGTCTGTCGGGCGATCGGTCCAGAAGCCGATCGAGAGAACGTGAACTCGCCGTTTGTGATGGGGTGAATTAATTAAGGGGGCGTTCGCGCGGGTGAAGCGCACGGAATGCGGGACGACGCGGATCAGTTGGATTTGGGGGATAAGCTGCTTAAGTTTTGTGATAATCCTTCAGAAGGGTACTCAGGGAATTAGCAAACAACACATACAATTATGAGTGCTATGGAAAAGCCAACAAAAATATATGTTAGAGCATCTCCAAGAGACTCTCTATATCTCTTCTAATTTACAGGAATAGAGATTTTGTTAAAAATACACCCTCCAACAGTCTCTTCAATTGGATATTCAAATATAGATATCCTCTATTCCGGATTTCTAGCTAGCCAAAGATAGAGAGCGAGAATGGCTCTCTAGACTGCGCATAAGATATAGAAAAGCTATTGGAAAGTAAAAATATATAGAGAGCGATTTTTAAGCAAATGACTCTCTAAATAATGATTTAGAGAGTGAGATTTAAAAAAGTTCTTGGAGATGCTCTTAGGTAGGCAGATTACAGAAGTGCATACTCTTAAATTAAATGTTTTTCTTTGTTTTGTGATAAGAATAATATTTTCCCTAAACGAAAAAACAAAAGAACATAGTAGAAATCTAAAAGAGCAGAAATTCATGCTGTATTGATGAGATATCTTGTATTTTCATGTGGTAGATTTATGGTGTACCTGCATGAATGATTAACGGTAGATTTTCTGTATAGTGCAATTAATGTTTTCTTTTGCACAATATTTTCTCTAGGATTATTACTGATTTAAGATATGCATATATTTTGTATTGCCAACCTGACCAAAATCAGCAGAACTGGTTGGATTACCATCTGAAGAAGCTTATTTACACAACTATATTATGTTTACGGTTTACCATTGGTGACTTTTGTATCTAAACTAACTTGCAGCTATGTTCGTAAATCATGGAGATAGCATGTTCTGGGTGATGTGAGCTTAGAGGTAAGTCCCCTTTTTTACAATCTATCAAAAGCTTTCAAACCATGAGATTGGCAGGAGTTGATGCAGATCACGGCAGCTAGCAGATCTTTCCGGGGACAGCATATGAGTCGGCGAACCGATCATTGATCTGAGCCCACGAGTTGTTCTTGACCGTCGAACCAATCTAGCAACTGAGAGAGAACATGAGAAGATGAGAAAAACAATATAAAGCCTTACTCTTGAAGGACGGCGCCTCTCTCTCTGTTTGCGTCTCTCTCAGATGGGACTGTGTGACGGGTGTTGAAAGCGAAAAGGCGGCAATGGGCGTGGGGTGTTTCTGGATGGAAAAATGATCAGCCTCGCAGTGTTGCCATCGTGGCCTTTTATAGGCGAGTATTAGGGTCGGCTGTGAGATGAACCCCTTCGTCACGGCGCCGCCGCTGCTGTTGTTAGCTCTGCGATTTTCCTGGGAGCGTTCAAACTAATCCGATGCCTATCTCTACAGAACAAATCATCTAGGATTAACACAATAAACTACAGAGTACGTAGCCATGCAAAGTCGTCTGAATGATGGGCCTTGTATGCAATGCTGGCCTACAACTCATTCACGTACTGTTGCACACGTAAATGTTTAACGTCGATACTTATCTCAATCTTGAACTTGCCTACGGGAAATTGGCAAAACTCAACCCCGTGAAGCACATCTGCTGATCGGATTGACTTTGAGAACTGCCCTTCATTATTATCCTGAGAGAATACATTATCTTTATGTGTTGCCGCGTATTTATACAGACATGTCTACATGTATACGGCCGCAAGTTGAATGACAGCGATCGCCTACCCTGCACGTCAATTGGCATTGTGCTGCTCTTGCAAGTTTGGCCCATACGGCATATAGCCATCATTTCTATGCCATCTTGCTATATAAGCATGCGACTATATAATGTGTGTAAAATATTACAAAATCACGGCGTATACGCTGAAAGAAGCCATTATGTATGGGTGACAATTTTCATCTCCTATAGCATAGCACGAGCAAATGCTGGTGCTATATGCGATGCTTTTGCTATATGAATGCATATCATGTAATTTAGATTTGGAAATTGATGGTTACCATAATGTATCATTAATTTCACGTATAAAATGGAATTTTGATTTATGCTGTAATGATCCTGCCAAGTGATGTATTTTTTCTTATTACGTGTGTGGCACACGTGCATTGGTACTAGTTGATTCTAACGTTCTGCAGGCTAAAAAAAAGAGTGCTCGATTCATTTCCTATGCATAATGATTTTTTTATGATTCCAACAAACGCTGAAAGAAGCCATTATGTACGGGTGACAATTTTCATCTCCTATAGCATAGCACGAGCAAATGCTGGTGCTATATGCTATGCTTTTGCTATATAAATGCATATCATGTAATTTAGATTTGGAAATTGATGGTTACCATAATGTATCATTAACTTCACGTATAAAATGGAATTTTGATTTATGCTGTAAAGATCCTGCCAAGTGATGTATTTTTTTCTTATTACATATGTGGCACACGTGCATTGGTACTAGTTGATTCTAACGTTCTGTAGGCTAAAAAAAAGTGCTCGCAATGACAAATTGACGGTGTTGTACATCAACTGAACTCACAAACACCATGGGGAAAAGTATGATGAGAAATTTGTTGTCACTCACGGCGGTCACGGAATTGAAACTTGAGCTGCGGCCACATCAGCTCCTGACGGAAGTGCTGCTTTTTTCAGTGGTACACGCTTGCCCCTGAAAACGTCGACGCAGCATCGCCGGCGACCATCTTCCACGGCAGGTCCCGCACCTCGACGGCGCCGAGGGAGAGGAGGGAGATCGCGACGGCGAACGGCAGGATAGCGGCAGACGGCCGCGGGCGGTTCGCGGACCGGAAATTGCCATGCCGACAGCGTTACATGCAAAAATCGACCCATGTTTGATTCTGACAACATCGAAAACAATTAATTGCACAAAACGAAAGCACGTACGGACGCCTCGCCCATCTAAATTCTCACAATAGTTTTCCATAATGCTGTTCGTTTGCAGAAACACTGTAGCAGCTGCAGAAGAAATAACTGTGAACACTGTAGCTGCTGTAAAGCAGCCGCTGCAAAGCAGCGAGACGAACACCATGGCACGAGCTAACCATGGCAACCACCAAACAGTAGGCGAACAATGTCATATGGTATCGGCAAATCAATTCAAAAGTACTACAAACGAGTAAGGGCGAATTATTGGAGCTCGCCACATCATGTGATCTGGTGGCTGCAGGAACTTCCTTCGATTCAAAGAACGTTTATGAATGCAATGCTTCCCCTGTTCGGGTGGGAACAGGGAAGCGGCAGCCCTCTGGGATGGGTACCTCTTTCTCGCCGCTTAGCATCAGAAGAACATCCGCCATGGTGGGCCGCTTATGACGATGATACTGAATGCACAGCACCCCCACCTCAATGCACCTTTTAATCTCCATTAGTTGAGGGTGGTCAACCTTAGCAGGACCAAATAACTCCTTCATTATTCGTCCGGAGTCTTGAGCTACCATCGCCTGCAACAAGCATAAGTCATGATAAGCCTAGTTGTACAGGATAGTACAACAGTACACGACCCGTGATATAGCCCAAATACCACCACAATCCTACCACGAAAAGCTACATTTTACTTTGAAATATTTGCTCCGCTCGACAAATAATTTTACTTCTCTATCTATAACTACTGTATGGTAGTATGCTTCTGATGTTTTCATAAGGAATCAATTAATCCCCGGAGTAGGCTCTGGGAGTAATTTTGCCACCATGGGGCGGCCTCATGACATGACCAAACTCTTGAAAAGTTGTTGGCACACAAATAGGCTCTTGAAAATAAAAAAAGTCGGAACGCTCTTGAAAAGTGTTCAGACTCTGCATACGCGGATTCTTACTTACCCACCCAGCCAAATCGATGCGACCTGGATATTCATGTCTGTTCATACTGCTGATAGTCTGAATCAGAATGATGCCAAAAGCATACACGTCACACTTGATTGATAAAATACCTTCTCCGATATATTCTGGAGCTATGTATCCCCTGAGTAGAAACAATGTATCAGAAATCAAAAACAAATTGAATAGAAAAGAACTTTTATGAACACATGGGCAACGAATGAACATCTTACGGTGTGCCAGCTAAGTCAAGAACAGTTTTCTCGGCGTTAACATGCACCAACTTTGCAGCTATTCCAAAATCGCTGATCCGAGGATTCATATGGGAGTCAAAGAGGATGTTTGATGGTTTCAGATCCATATGGACAAACCGCTGCTCGTGTAGATAATGTAGGCCTTGTGCTATCCCCTGAATTATGCGGAAGCTGGAGGACCAGTCAATAAGTCGCCCCCCTGCGAATTACAAATAATACAAAAGACAATAAACTATTAGTTATAGATAAAAATTTAAGAGTTTTTTTGCTAGAGGTAAAAATATGATAACTGATAAAAAATATAGTAAAAACATGCCTTTGAGAAAGCTTTCCATAGATCCCTTTGGCATATATTCTTCAACAAAAAAAAATGAGGGCGATTGACCCACAATTTGTTTGCCTTCATCTTCGGACAATGACGCTGTGATTTCGTGGCAATATCCCATAGGTTTAATTATATTTTCATGCTTAAGATTTATAAAAATATTGATTGCATCATATATCCACCCAGCATTGAACGATCTACTAAGATCAATATTCTTGATGACAACCTCTTGTCCGTCGTGTAGTACACCCTGTGAGAAGTACAAATATAAAAGAGTTCAAACGATGGGTTCAATCTATTAACTTAATATATTTGAAGGTGAAAAAGAGCCACTCTCAGGCCACAAAATTACCATATAAATCGAAAAAAAGAAAACCTCTATGCCATTGACATTTCTGAAACTTGAATGGTCTAAAAAACTCGGCCGGGGGATTGACCTCCACCCGCGGTATTATGTTAAGAAGAAGAAAATATTTTCACACCGGCCGAGAAAATTCCCGAACCCCCCCCCCCCCCCCCCACCCTTACACAGGACCCGCTCCCCAGGTGAGACTGGGTCGGGACAAAGCACCGTAGCCTAGCTGGGCCGGATTTTCAACCATGCTTTGGAAATTGGGAGAGGCGAGGAAATTTTTTTAACCTCAGTCCGAATTCGCTCCCACCGGGAATCGAACTCGAGACCTGAGGAGGTGCCGCTGGAACTCTTAACCAATCAGCCAGAAGTCCTTTGGCAAACTGTCTAGATTTTGAGTAAAGAGTCCATGTGGCAAACACAAAATAAATAAGATAATTTGGAATAAAAGAATAAATTGTTTCTTAATTTGGTATACTAGAATATGGAATCTGACATGAACACAATTATATATACATATACGATTAGTTTGGAAACGTTGGTTTTGTTAGAGACTCAGGTTGGGAGCGGTGGCTCACGTTGGGCCGTTCGATGGCACCATCAAGAGCTCAACCTAAAACGTCGACCGTGAACAACAAATCCTCGACCACGCCTGGAGACCAGACCAGACCATCGCCAACAACCAGCGCGAGGTGGCTCGGCCAAGGTCTGGTGAAATTGTGCGGGCAGCAGAGCGATTGACAGGCCCCCAGTCCTTGATAAGGACAAGTCCCAGGGCCGGTCCTAAGATTTCATAGGCCCGGGGCGAAATTTTGAATTGAGGCCACCTTGATATAAAATAAAATATGGCTATATTATAAATTAAAGTGCTTTTCTTTGCACGGAATAAATTAAAAAGTACTTTCTTTTTATTTGATCAATATTAATTTGGTTAAAGTCAATCTTTGTTATAGGGCGTTCTGGATTTGGTTAAAGTCAATCTTTGATAGTTTTGACTAACAATATCTATAAAAATAAAATGTTTTAAATAAAAATAGTTACATACTATGATAATTGTTTTTATAGTGTATCTAAAAATATAAATTAGACTTTGTAAAAGTTTTTCAATATTTCGCTATTTACAGTCAAAGTCTACAAAGTTTTACTTTGACCAAACTTAAAACGCCCTATATCTTAGACTTTGTAAAAGTTTTTCAATATTTCGCTATTTTGTATGTTGTAGTTCAACTTGATTAAAAAAATTTAACAACTTATACATACATGTCTTAGAAAGGGGGCCCTCAAATTTGAGGGCCCAGTGCGGCCGCACCTTTTGCCCCCCTTGGGGACCGCCCTGAGGACAACATGCTCCATCTGTTGTCCTCAGCCATCGTCAATCAATAGCCCATATGGCACCCCGCAGTGTGCACCAGAGCCGCCCGTCGATGATGCCAACATGCAGTAGCCAAATCATCTGTCAACTAAGCCAAACGGTAGATCGGCGGTCTACCTGGCACCACCGCAGCGCGCAGCCAGCATCCACCACGGATGCTGGGACAAGAGCAAGATTCGCGTGCAACGCCAAAGCAACCTAGCGACCATGGCTGCCGGCCAAGGTGCATCTCGGCAGTATGAGAGTGAGGCAGCGAACGAAACGACCTCACATACGTAACAACAGATGCCGATAGGCAAGAAATTGGCCATGCATTTCTCTATTCGTCTCAGAACAAATGGCTCGGGACGAGGCGACTTATCCAGATTCCATTGCAAAACAATTAGTCTCTGGTGGTTGTTGGAGATAAAGCTTCTAGATATAATGTGTATGCCGTGTAGTCCAAGCTAGGATAGAGATAAGATAGTCTCGGAAGGTTGTTCAGTTGAGATATGATGTAACCGACTTGTACTCTATCGAGGACTATATAAACACGTACGCGTGCACCTGAATGTGCATCGCTTCCATCTACTTTTACATGGTACCAAGAGCCAATCCTCTCAAACACATCTAGATCCCGATGGCGTCCTCCTCCACCGGCGGCGGCGCCGGCCATGTCTCCCTTGGGATGCCTGTCTCCGAGAAGCTGACAAAGAGCAACTTCCTTCTCTGAAAGATGCAGGTCATCCCTGCACTGCGGGCTTCCTAGCTCGCAGGTTTCATCGACGGCACAGCTGAAGCTCCTCCCAATGAAGTCGACGAGAAGGGCGCCGACGACAAGACCACCAAGGTGGCGAATCCGGAGTACATGTGCTGGGAGGCTCAGGATCAACAGGTCCTGGCCTACCTCGTCAACTCTCTCTAACAAGAGATCTTGACCCAGGTCGTCTCCTGCAAGACGGCCCGAGAAGCTTGGACACAGATCCAAGCAAGCTTCTCGTCCCACACAAGGGCGCGCTCCGTCAACACCCGCATTGCCCTTGCCACGATGCAGAAGGGCAACATGACCATCTCCGAGTACTTCACCAAGACCAAGATGCTCGCTGATGAGATGGTGTATGCAGGCAAGCCGCTCGAGGATGAAGAAGTCGTCTCCTACATCTTGGCGGGGCTCGACATTGAGTTCAACCCGGCCGTCTCGGCCATCCTGGCCCAGTGCGAGCCGGCCACCATCAACGAGGCCTTCAGCCAGCTACTGAGCTTCAAGACGTGGCTCGATCTCCTCCATGGCGTCGGCATTCAGTCCTCGGCTAATGCGGCTAGCCGAGGCAACCGTGGAAACCGCGGTGACCGTGGACAACCCCGCGGTCACAGTGGCAATGTCCCTTGCGGCCGCAGCAACGGCGTCAACAACGGCAACTCCACCAAGTAGTCGTCCTCACGCCCGCAGTGTCAGATCTGCGGCAAAGTTGGCCATATCGCCGCCAAGTGCTGGTACCGCTTCGACGACGACTACGTCCCGGACGAGTGCTCCGCAAACTCCGCGGCGCATGGTGGCGATCCAAACTGGTGCTGTGATTCTGGCGCCACATATCACATCACGTCTGAGCTAGATAAGCTCGCCGTGCGCAACCGCTAGACTGGAGAGGAACAGATCAACACGGCCAACGGGGAAGGTATGGCTATCAAGCATATTGGTCAAGCTATTTTACGTTCTCCTAGTCGTGATCTTGTTTTGAAAAACATTCTTCATGTTCCCCAAGCCAAAAAGAATTTACTCTCTGTCCATCGCCTTGCTTATGATAACCGAGCTTTTCTCGAATTTCATCCCCATTGTTTTTTCATCAAGGACCAGGTCACAAAGAGAGTTCTTCTTCGAGGCAGATGTAGGGGTGGCCTCTATCCAATTTCGGCTGCAGCAGTTGCGTCTTTCAATAAACAAGGATGTGTCGCCATGAAGCCCTCGGTTGCACGGTGGCACGATCGATTAGGCCATCCATCGTATCCAATAGTCAATAAAGTCATTAGTCAAAATCACTTGCCATGTACTAGTGACAATAGTGTTGAGTCCGTGTGTGATGCGTGTCAAAAAGGGAAAAGCCATCAGCCACCCTGTCCTAAGTCTTCGAGTGTGTCAACTTTGCCTTTGCAACTCATATTCTCTGATGTATGGGGTCCAGCCCTGGATTCTTTTGGAAGGCAAATTTATTATGTCAGTTTTATCGATGACTTTAGCAAATTCACATGGATCTACTTGCTAAAATACAAATCCGAAGTCTTCCAACGATTTCATGATTTCCAAAATCTCGTTGAATGTCTTTTCAATAGAAAGATTGTTTCTATCCAAACCGATTGGGGTGGGGAATATGAGAAACTTCACCCTTTCTTTACTCGCATTGGCATCACACATTTGGTTTCTTGTCCCTATGCTCATCAGCAAAATGGGGCTGCCGAGCGTAAACACCGGCATATCGTTGAGGTTGGGCTCTCGCTCTTAGCACGCGCTGACATGTCCCTCAAGTATTGGGATGAGGCATTCCTCACAGCAACGTATCTCATTAATCGCACCCCTACTAAGGTCCTTAATTTCGCTACACCTTTGGAAAAATTATTCAATGAAACTCCTGATTATACATCTCTCAAAGTTTCCGGGTGTGCATGCTGGCCCAACCTTAGACCATACAACTCTAGGAAGCTTGAATTCCGCTCCACACGTTGTGTGTTTTTAGGTTAGAGTAATCTTCACAAAGGGTATCACTGCTTTGATATTTCTACTGGCCAAGTTTACATATCACGCGATGTGGTCTTCGATGAGCAAGTTTTTCCTTTTGCCTCCCTTAATTCCAATGCTGGCTCTCGCTTCCACTCTGAACTTGCTCTTCTTCCACCGTCCTTGCTTAATCCGCATGACCTGGATTACGTAAGCATAGTTGGCCATGCGTCTGGTAGCTCTGCTGCCTCTGTTTTGCCTCCTGATCACCACTTACTAGTTTTGGAAAGAAACAACGGTCCTTGTATGCAGGAAACGGAAGGAACAAATCCCGGCGTTGATCCTCCTGCTGTCCCTGGTGAATCAGCCTCGGATCTGCTGCTGTCGGCCCCGATGCTCGCGCCTGCAGCACCTGCGGCTGCGCCCGCAGCACCTGACGCCGTGCCGCTCCAGTCAGCGGCTGTCACGCCTCCTCCGGTCGGGTCTGCTGGTCCCGCAACTGACACGGTGGCGGCACTGCCGGGATCTTCTGTGGCCGGCGCTGTTGTTCTGCCCCCCTCCATTGGTGGACGATGCTGCGGCCGGATCGTCTGTGGATTCTCCCAGATCTTCTGCACCTGCCTCATCTGTGCCTCTGCCAGCTCCAGTTCCTGCGCCGATGGTTTCTCCTCTGCCTCCTGCCCGGTCCACGCGACTTCAGCATGGCATCAGTCAACCAGCAAGTATACTGATGGCACTGTGCGCTATCATGGCAGTTTTCTCACAGAACGAGGTGAACCAAGCAATCTGAAGGATGCTTTCAAGCATGATCATTGGCGGCAAGCTATGAATGAAGAATTTGATGCTCTTCAGAAAACAAAACGTGGCATCTCATTCCTCCTCAACGAGGACGTAATGTTGTTGGCTGCAAGTGAGTCTACAAAGTCAAAACCAAGGCTGATGGGACGGTGGACAGATATAAAGCTCGGCTTGTGGCTAAAGGATTCAAGCAGCGTTTTGGTGTTGAGTATGAAGAAACATAGAGTCCTGTGGTCAAACCTCAAACAATTCGTGTGATTCTCTCCATTGCAGTTTCACAAGAATGGAATTTACGACAGCTAGATGTGAAGAACGCGTTCTTGCATGGTGTTTTTGAGGAAGATGTTTATATGGTGCAACCACCTGGGTTTGAGGATAAGTCCAAAATTGATTATGTATGCAAACTTGACAAAGTCTTGTATGTTTGAAACAGGCGCCTAGGGCCTGGTATCACAGGCTAAGTGCAAAGCTCTTGAGTTTGGGGTTTAAAGCTTTCAAGGAGATACCTCTCTCTTTTTCTATAAGAAGGGCGATGTTATCATCTTCATGCTCATATATGTTGATGACATTATAGTGGTCAGTTCTGTGCTTGATGCCACTCAAGCTCTATTGTCAGATCTGACATTTGAATTTGCTCTCAAGGATCTTGGCGATCTTTCTTTCTTCTTGGGCATTGAAGTCAAAAGATCAAGGGAGGGTATTATCCTTACTCAAGAGAAGTATACAACTGATCTTTTGAAAAGAGTTAATATGTCCATCTGCAAAGGAGTTGATACTCCTCTGTCCACAAGTGAAAAACTCTCATTGCATCAAGGAACTCTGCTTACACCGGGTGATGCCACTAATTATCGCAGCATAGTTGGGGCCTTACAATATCTCACGTTGACACGTCCAGATATCTCGTTTGCAGTCAACAAAGTATGTCAATATTTACATGCTCCGACTACTAGTCATTGGACTGCTGTGAAGCGAATTCTTCGCTATCTGAAGAATACAACAGGACTTGGTCTCAGGATTATGAAATCTCAGTCTCTTGTTGTTAGTGCATTCTCTGATGCTGATTGGGCTGGCAATTTGGATGATAGAAGGTCCACTGGAGGATTTGCAGTATATCTTGGCTCCAATCTTGTTTCATGGAGTTCTAGAAAGCAGGCTACAGTGTCTCGGTCTAGTACTGAAGCTGAATACAAAGCGCTAGCTAATGCTACTGCAGAAGTAATATGGATCAAAACATTGCTCAAGGAAATTGGTATTCCTAGTCCATCAGTTGCAAGGCTTTGGTGTGACAATATTGGTGCGATGTATATGTCAGCTAACCCGGTGTTTCATGGTAGAACCAAGCATGTTGAAGTTGATTTTCATTTTGTACGAGAACGGGTTGCACAGAAGCTACTGGATGTACGCTACATTTCTAACTCATGATCAAATTGCAGATGGGTTCACAAAGGCTCTCTCTGTTGCGAAGCTTAAAGAGTTTGTTCGCAATCTTAACTTAGATAAGTTATGATTGAGGGAGGGTGTTGGAGATAAAGCTTCTAGATATAATTGTGTATGCCGTGTAGTCCAAGCTAGGATAGAGATAAGATAGTCTCGGAAGGTTGTTCAGTTGAGATATGATGTAACCGACTTGTACTCTATCCAGGACTATATAAACACGTATGCGTGCACCTGAATGTGCATCGCTTCCATCTACTTTTACAGTGGTGACTAGGCCCATTAGTCAGTCAAGCTATTAAGATATAGTATGTTGATCCTATAGCTAATCCCCCGAATCTTGGTGGTTCTGACTAGCCGAGGCATGTTGTTTAGTTTTGTGTAAGGTTGAAACAAAAATATTGATAATGATGTAAAAATATTGAAGCAAGGAGGAGGCACAATAAGCCTGCAAGCACATAAAGGTTGCAAGTTCAATTATCCTTAGAGCTTAGGGATTCTGGACCTTAGAGCTTTCAACAAGGCCCTGTTACTAAAATTCCTGCACAAATTTTATAACAAACTAAATATACCATGGGTGCAGCTCACTTGGAAGATGTTATATAGCAACCAAAACAAACCTCCTCACCTGCATCCACCAAAAGGATCTTTGGAATGGCTGTTCAATGATTCTTGGAACCTGGGGTGTTAAAATGTAGCTATCCCCAGCTGCACTCCTTTGCTCTCAATGACAAATCCTCAGTTTATCACCTCCTCAACTCCGAGATTGGTTCAGTCTTATGGCTGCCTTTATCCATGGAAGCTTATGAACTGCTCACGGAGATGCTGGCTCTTATTGACAACTTGCATCTGCAGCAAGACCAATGTGATGAATGGACATATCTCTGGGGGGACCCTTCCTTCTCAACCAAAAAAGCTTATTTGAATTTAATTGGAACTCTGCATGTTTCCCCCTGGTTCAAGTGGCTGTGAAATGCCAAATGCAGAGGTCAGCACAAATTTTTCTTCTAGCTTCTTCTAAGAGAGAGACTCAACACCAAAAACTTGCTTCGAAGAAAGAAAAGAGTGCTTGACAGCTACAATTGTGTCCTCTGCGCCAATGGCCAAGAAGAGACACTACAACACTTATTCTTTGAATGCCCCTTCAGTCAATGGTGTTGGCAATTTCTGAACATTCAGTGGAACTATACCCTTGAACCGGGTGATATGCTGCTACAGGCAAGACAAAATTTTAGCTCCCGCATTTTCAGATAAGTTCTCTTGGTAGGTGCATGGTGCATCTGGTGCCACGGCAACAGCATCATCTTTGACAATGGCCGTCTGTCCTTGCAACGTTGGAAGGTTGCTTTCAAAGAAGAAATGAAGCTAGTGATCTTAAAGGCCACTACTGATATCAAGCAACGGTTGGAGCATTGGTTATGTAATATACACTAAATTTCTCTCGCTTAGGGTCTTTCTTTCGGCCTACGGCCTTGTAACATGTAAATATTCTTTTAAAATTAATAGAAAAAAAAAAGGTAGGGGACTCCCCTGCCGTTCGCCTAAAAAAAAGTCCAATTATCCTTACCAACCACTGGAAAAACTTCAAAAGTTCAAAAGTTATTTTCCCTTGTGTGCCCCTAAAAAAACTTCATTTCCCTTCTCAGCCACTGAAAAAAACTTTTTTTGAAGAGTTAAGGCAGGCAGTGACACAGAAGAGAAGAAAAATCTCAAGCAAGGGCACAGAAGGGAAAAAAAATTCAGTGGCTGACAAGGGAATGCAATTACTTCCAGTGGCTCACAAGGAAATCCCTCGTAAGCTAATTCTTACAGCGATGACATGATCACACTTTGCCCCTTGTAGACTGAATAATTATTTTAATAGTGTCAAATATATTGTAGCAATCCTTATTTTAATGACATGATCAAATATATGATCACTTTGCACCTTGCTAGTTTCTACTAATATGAAGCTGCAAACTTTGTTCCCAATGTTTTGCCGGAAGCTCAATCTGATCCATGGAGATTCAAAATTTAGCTCCAGATCCTTGAGTATCATGTTTGGCTCACTTTGATATCGGATCGGCATGACGCACACAGATTATTATTAAAAATTAAGAGTACGAGTTTGAAGCTCAATGGTGTGTGCGTGCGCTTTTGACAAAACTAGAGAGGAGATCCATACAGATTATTATTAAAAATTAAGAGCACGAGTTTGAAACCGAATAGATCTCGGTATCACTCACTCTATTACTGTTACCAGAGCATTTCGGTACCGTTTACGTTTGCGATTGCAACATCCAACCAATACCTAAGCTGCGGGAGGAAGACGACTGGTGCTAACGGGTTGATTTGTCCTGTACTATCATTATGAACCTAAAAGCTTTTATGTCCGAGCCCAATAATCAATAATATTTCATGCATGTCATAATCAGTGTTTCAGTTTTCATTATGCAAAAAACAAAACTTGAGGTGACTATTTGGGAAATTACTACATCCCTATAGACCTAATAATTATTACTTAACCATGTCAAACCTATTTTAAGTGATTTCGAGAGAAAAATTTGATGAAACCTTGAATAACATAAATACAATAACCAAAATGTCAAAGCAATAATATTGATAAATGAAATATTCATTGACGTGGTTTTCCATAACCCCTACAATCAAAGCTAGTCATGTAAAGGCTTCTACATCAATTCTTGTAACTCTTGCTCGACTCTCCCTCTCTCTCTTGTATAATTGTATTACTGTATATAAAGGAGAGTTTGTATGTCTTGGAATAATAAGAGCATTCCATCTCTCAGTCTTTCTATTCTCTACATTTTGTGCACCACTTTACGATAGTTAAGAAGCACTTTGTGCTTAATAATATCCAGACTATGAGAATAAACAGTAGCATGGTCTGGTGGGAAAGTGTAGGCAGTTGAGTACAGGGGCTACTGGGTTCTACTCGCACGCGTTCATTTTTTCCCCCCGAAGCCAAGTCTTCGCCATGCCATTAAACACATCAGCTGAGCTGTCCCTCAATGACATAAAGCAAAAATTAATTAAAAAATGCTCAATTCCGTAACTACCCTCCAAATACTAGCTTATTATGGTCAAGGGTGTAAATGGCATTTATTATGGTCAATGAAAACGTACGCTGAAGTAGAATTTCAAGTAAACCGCACACGGAGTACCTGGTAGACAATTGCAGTGCCGCCCTTTCCAATGACCTTTTTGTCTGAAAAATTATCTGCAGCGATTCTCAACTCATAACTACTGAACTTTCTGAAGCCTGTTGTAAAAAGAACACATACCAACAAAACATGAAACAGTAAAGGACCATCACTTGGATTCCGGATTCGGCAATACTACTAAAGTCAAGGAGCTTAATTAGGGGGCAATTTCTGATAAAAGATACTCCCTTACCGGGAACCACTTCGTCTGAGGGCAGCGGCGCCGGGGGCAGCGATAGAGGAGCAGCGCGAGCATTCGGGATGTCGGTCAACGTAATGGTAGTCTGGACACTGGTAGCGAAGTTTGCAAGCTGAACTTTCTGCAGTATATCTTTTTTCACCCGACGCAGCTCCTTTGCCATGTCCCCTGCTCGAGGCTGGTCAAGCAACTTGACGAGCTCGAGGGCTTCCTCAAGGCTCTCCGCCACATCCTCCAGCGGCCCGAGCATCACCTGGTCCTTCATCATGTCCGTCTTCTGCTCCAGCTTCTGCAAGACAGCGGTGCATCGAGCCGCGCACTTCTCGATGGCACGGCACTCCTTGTCGTTCTGCTTAACCGTCTCCACGGCCTCCTTGATGGCGAGCGCGACCTTGACGAGCTTCTCCACGCCGCCGAATGCAACGTCGGCCATCTTGAAAACGCGACTAAAAAAGATCATAAAAAACACAGAAAGAGGCTAAACTGATCCAAACAAGATGAGCTCTGGTAGCTTATCTCCTACTGCAAGAAATGCTTCAAGTACTAAACGAGCGAGCAAGCGGACAAACCTTACACTGTCGCGTTTCCTTTCCTTCCCTTCTCGGTTCTGCCCTTCCGGATCCAAACTGTAGAAATCTCAGCACCAAGTAGATGAAGTCCAACAGCTTATAGGCACTAAATATAATCGAAGAGGGAATCGCTGTGCAACCTTTGTTCAAAGTAAAAATTAGGACCCGTTTCAAAAGAAAAAAAAAAAGAGTAAAAATTAGGACCAGCCAAAAGAAATGCAATGAAGGCGTGGATCGATGCACACAAGCACATGGGAGCCAGACTAATTGGATTCTTTATTACCTAGATAGATGAGCTGCCACCTTCACCAGTCACCACCTAGCTGCCACCTTCACCAGTCACCACCTAGTAATTCGGGGCGGGGGGGGAATCACCGCACGACTTGCTTGACTAGACCTAGTAATTCGCAAAAAGGAAAATTGGGTTCTTCACACTAAAAATTTTCGGTTTTAGAAATTTACTATCGAAAGATTTCAGTTCACTCTTATACCAACAAAAAATCATCCGTTTAGAAATCTACCACTCTGTCACGTTTCCATCAATCCGTTCCCATCTCTTCTTCTTCGCGAGTCTCGACTTCTTTTGATCTGCGTAGTTCAGAGACTCTTCATCAGGACGTTGTGTACACTCTGTTCCTGCCATTTATCTTCTTCAGAGATGTGAACTGTTAATATTTGAGTCAAACTGAAGCCAAATTATGGATGTATGCTAGAGCTAAGCGACTTCATGGTCTGTTCAGTAGTAGTGCTCAGGTTGTCAGCAACGATGTAATAGCATAATTGTAATTGCCGCTCTGAGCGGAGGGGGTAATACTAGTTGTAACTTAGGTGCCTTTTTGAATCTCTTCTTCTTCTATAAATTTCTGACCTTTGCGTGTTTGCAAAACAAAACATAAGAACGAATCATTTTCCAAAGATTTCAGCAGCTATGCGTTCCTATTCCTGATCGTCTTGATCTGGTACTGCGAGGCAAAATTCAGGCTTTCACACATTCTTTATTTGGATTCGGCATTCCCTCTCTCACCGGTCACCAACGACTATATGTGTTGAACAGCTGCAAGCAGAAGCCTAGGAAGAGAAGTGTCACTTCTGAGTTCTGACCTTCTCTCACTGGGGCTCAAGCAAAAGCTCACCTTGCGCATCGCTTGCCTAGCTTTGCCTAGACAACTGCAACGGACTGGTCAGGCTAATAATTTCAGAGCTTGCAGAAATCCAGAATGCTGAACAGGATCTGCCGAGCCACGACTATTGTGGATGCCAATTCATACCATCCGAGAGTCTCAACTCTCGACTTCATTTGATCTGATCTGATCAGTTCAAATATCCTTAAGATTTTCAGGACGTTGTGTACACTCTGTTCCTGCCATTTATCGCTTTCAGAGATGTGAACTGTTATCATTTGAGCCAAACATCAGAACGAATCGCTTTCCAAAGATTTCAGCGGCTACGCCACTCTATTCCCGATCATCTTGATCGAGCACTGCGAGGAAAATTCAGGCTTTCACACATTCTTTGTTGAACAGCTGCAAACAGAAGCTTAGTAAGAGAAGTGTCACTTCTAACCTGCTCTCACTTGGGTTGGGCTCAAGCAAATCTCACCTCGCGCGTCGCTTGCCCAGCCTTGCCTACACAACTGCAACGGACTGGTCAGGCAAAGAATTAGCTGTCGGAAATTCAGAATGCGGAACAGGATCTGACATGGCTGCCCCGGAAGTTTCTTCACCAGCCCCGACGGACGCCGGTCGAGGAAGAGGAACCTCCAAAAACGCTTCTCTTGTTGCCGGATCTCCTGGAAGGCACCTTCTGCTTGCTTCCTCTGCGCCGGCGGATCACCATTGACCGCGCCTCCATGGCCTCAGACGCCCGAGCCTGAGGAGGAAGAAGCTGCCACAATGCGCCTAGTACTGGAATCTGGTCCGCAAGCAAAAGCCCCATCGTGTAGCGAAGGCCGGCTGCGGCGGCGGCCGCGTGACCTCGCCGAGCCTCCGACGGTCTGAACGTTTTTCCATAAACCCCATGCCTGGATCGCGATCATCGACCGCGATCCAAATATTTACATACTACGCCCTTATTTGGATCGTGACTATTAATCGCGATCCAAATTAAGGGTCTAAATGAAAATATTTGGATCACGGAGGATAATCGCGATCCAAATTTGTGCAAACACCCTGGTTTTGGGCGGCTTGCCTCCTCCCCGCCGGTCCGCCGCCGCCGAGCGCCTCGCCGGGGTCACGGAGCCCCATCCCACCATTCAAATATCCTTACGAAGCGCCAATATTCTTCCCCACGCACCTGAAATCCTGAATCGAGGAGGAAACTACGAAACGAGCACGTGCTTCATCGCGTCCGAGCAGTTCAGACGGGCATGCCGCCGCCGTAATCGCGATTTTGTGTTGCGGCCGACGGCGAGGTGTCCAACGTCCAGCGCAGTGGAAGAACAGCAGTTGTACAGACAGGGAGAAAGGAATTTGAGGAGGGATCGAAGGAGCCGAAGGCCACAGGGAAGACAAGTGAGGACGGATTCAGTTTCATTTGGTTGTTTAATGCCAGCCATACTACTAACCGCTCTTAATCATCATGCCAATATGAGTGCATACATCGAGCCTTGCTCTTTTCATGCGAGGAAATCGACATGGTGCATCCAATCCAAGTCTACTGAAAATTTTCAGGAATTCTATTTTGGGGAGCTTAACTGAAAAGCGACGGAGTTCAGTTTGATTTCTGGCAATGCTCTCAGCTCTGCTAGCAAACACTGACCCTGAAGGTGGCTGGTTCATGTAAAACAATGCATTCTTTTTTTATGTTCTGCAGGTTACAAGTACAGAGGACAACAAAGGTGCCAATTACAAGCACTGAAAAATTATGGAGTTCTCAGGCTTTCTCAGGGCAATCAGGCCTGCAGTTTTTCTACTACCAAACACTGAACCTGAAGGTGGTCGGTTGGTTCTCAAATGAGATTTCAGTGTTCTGCAGGCTACAAATACAGAGGACCACCAATGAAAAGGTTGTACACAAGCTGAACTCTGGAACAACACGATGACCAGGGAAACTATGATCAGCAGAAGGATCAGCTTGTCTGTCACTCAAGGTTCGCAAAAAAAAAGGTTGTCTGTCACTAATGGTTCGCAAAAAAAAAAGGTTGTCTGTCACTCATGGGGGTCATCGACGTGCAACTAAAACAGTGGATTGCCGTGGAAATAAAATTGGATCCGGCTTATGAGTCATTCATATTTCAGTGCAACATCTACCATTTATTTAGCTGGAGAATCGATGATTAGGCCAATAGTCGGTAATGGACAGGATCATAACAGCATTACTACTGTGATGTGAAGACTAAAGATGAACCAAAATGCTGTGTGTGGTTCTCTCACATACTCACAGAGGTAACAAGAATAAATTATGGAAGAGAGAAATGACAACTGAAAGAAAACCATTCTGATTTTTGAAAGAAAAGTAGTGTAAGTATGTGCACTCTCTACGCCTCTACCTACAAAGTATCAGACATTTTGAAAAACTGCAGGATTCTGTAGTCTACATTATTTAACACTGACAGGGAATGCAAATAAAATGACTGGTCATGCAAAGAATTTCAGAGCTTGCAAAAATCCAGAATGCCACCCAAAGCGATTCAGGATCTGATGACCGGGGACGGAGAGTCAAAGCAGAAGGGATGCAAGGGGAAGCCCAACGCCTAAGCACTTAGACGCTGATGGGGTGATGTTGCATAACTAGTCGCCATGTTAGCACATCAGATGTATCTTAGCTTTGTGTGTTTTAGGTGTAACTGTTGTGGGCGAGTGGAAAAGTTGGGAAGGAGGCATGCTTGTGTGCATGCTAGAATGAAAGGTGGTGTCAGTTTGAGGTGCAAGCACACCGGAAGCCTGTGGTCTGATTAATGGCAGGCCTCCAATGTACGGTACTTCACTGGAATGCTAGAGGCATAAATGGGTCGGCAAGAAGGAAGGTGATTAGAGACTTTGTAAATTGTAACAGAACACAAACGTAATGTTGTTTCCATTCAAGAATCTAAAATGGAGAACATTGATCAGTTTGTGGTGGCAGAAACTTTTGCCAGAGTTTTGTTAAACTCATATGCTTATGTTCCGGCCGTGGGAGTAGCTGGCGATGTCATACTTGCATGCTCAGAAGATGTGTTCTCGCAGGCCGCTTTTCAGTTTCGGCAAGACTGACAAGGAGAGCAGATGGGCATTCATGGAGCACTACATGGGTATATGGTCCACAGGCCGACGAGGAAAAACTGGAAACGTTGCAAGAACTTGAAATCACAGCTGCTACCTGAAAGGATTTTGTTGGGAGATTTCAACATGACCTATAGAGCTCAGGACAAGAGCAACCAGAGATTGAAGCTAAGCCTCATGGGGCAGTTCAGAAAGTTTCTTGAATGAAATGGAACTTTTTTTTTTGCGAGGGTTGAATGAAATGGAACTAAACAGATGCAAATAGAAGCCGAGGAAGAGAACTGTCACTTCCAAAATCTGAACGCTCAACGAATGCAACTATTAAGGGCTTTTCAGGCAAAGAATTTCAGAGTTTGAAAAATTCAGAATGCTGTACAGGATCAGCCATGGCTGCCATGGAAGCGTCTTCACCAATGGGGCATCGGTGATCAGCGCCTACGGAGGCCAAGCAATGAAAAGGAACTTCCAAAAACGCGTCTCTGGCTGCGCCGCCGCTGGTCCTCGTCGCCGGACTAATGCAAAGCACCCTCGTCGCCGACGGAGCACCATGGTCCGCGCCTCCATGGCCTCGGTCAATGCACCTTGTCCTGGAATCTGTTTCGAAAAATCCCCATCCGATAGTGGAGGCCGGTTGGCGGCGGCGGCCGCGCGACCTCGCCTGCTCTGCGGCCGAGCCTCACCCCGTCCGCCAGAGGGGAAGGTTTTGCAAACGACCCCTATCGCGATCCAATTATTTGCAAAATACCCCCTGGTTTGGATCGCGACTATTGATCGCGATCCAAATCAGGGGTCTATATGCAAATATTTGGATCGCGGAGAATAATCGCGATCCAAATTTATGCAGGAAACACCCTGATTTCGGGCGGCTTGGCTCCTCCCCGCCGACCCGCCGCCGCCGAGCACCTCGCCGGGGTCGCTGAGCCCCATCCCACCATATCAATCTCCTTGCCAAGTGGAAATATTCTCCCCACGCATCCGAATCGCGGAGAAAACTATCCAAGGAGCACATGCTTCGTCGCGTCCGAGCAGTTCGGATGGGCATGCCGCCACCGCCGCAACGGCGATTTTGTGTTCCGGCCGACGGCGAGGTCTCCAATGTCGAGAACAATGGAGGCACAGCCGTGCAGTACAGACATGGAAGAGGAATTTCGGGAAGATTCGAAGGAACCGAAGGTCACAGACTCACAGGGAAGACGAACTGTCAGCAAATGAGGACGAATTCAGTTTCATTTGATCGTTTAATGCGAGCCATGCCACTAATTGTCGTCATCCAACATAAGTTTGTGCTACATAGAGAGAGCTTTCAGCTTTGTTCCTGCCATGCGAGGAACTCTACATGGTGCGTCGAGTCGAAGTCGCGTCTGAAATTCTTCAGGAATCGTGTTCAGGGATCTTAACTGAAAAGCTCTGCAGTTCTCAGTTTCATTTCTGGCAATGCTCTCGGCTCTGCTAGCAAACACTGAGCCTGAAGGTGTCTGGTTCATGTAAAACAATGCTTTGTTTCTTTATGTACAGCAAGCTACAGGTACATAGGAGAAGAACAAAGCTGCTACTAACAAACACTGAATCTGAAGGTAGTCGGTTCATTCTCAAATGAAATTTCAGTGTTCTGCAGGCTTACAAATATGGAGGACTACGAATGAAAATGTTGTACACAAGCTGGAGTCAGGAACAACACAATCACCAGGGAAGGTATGATTAGCAGCAAGACAAACTTGTCTATGGTGGTCATCGCAGTGCAACTGAACCAGCGGAGCGTCGTGGAAATAAACTGGATCCGGCTTACGAATCATTCATATTTCAGTGCAACATCCACCATTTATTTTGCTTATACTGTCATATTGAAAATCTGGGGATGAAAAATTAAATAATGAAGAATCGGTAATTAAAACCAGCCAATCGTTCGTAATAGACAGATGATAACAGCTTTACTACCGTGGGTCTGTGATGTGAAGACTGAAGATGAACCAAAATGCCGTGTGTGGTTCTCACACAATCACATACTGCCAACTCTGCTAACAAACAGTGAGCCTGAAAGAATGCATTTTCTTATGTTCTGCAATGCAAGCTACAAGTACAGAGGAGAAGAAAAAAGCTGTCAATGACAAGCACCGAAAAACAATGGAGTTCACAGATTTTCGCTGCACAATCAGGCGTGCAGTCTGCTGACAAACAATGAATCTGTAGGTGGTCGGTTCATTCTGAAATGAAATTTCAGTGTTCTGCAGGCTACAAATACAGATGACTACCAATGAAAATGTCGTACACAAACTGAACTCAGGAACAACAAGATGACAGGCGAAAGTATGAACAGCTTGTTTGTCACTCATGGTGGTCATCGACGTGCAGCTGGACCGGCAGATCGTCGTGGAAATTAATTGGATCCGGCCAGCTTGTGTACTGTCATGTTGAAGCTGGGGATAAAAAATTAAATGATGAAGAATCAGTACCTAGAATCAGCCAATCGTCCGTAATAGACAGATCATACCAGCATTACTACTGTGGATCTGTTATGTGAAAACTGAAGATGAACCAAAATGTTTGTGTGTGGTTCTGTCACATATACTAACAGAGGTAATCAAGAATAAATTATGGAAGATAGAAATGGCAAGTACGCTCACGTTCTACGCCTCTATCTACAAAGTAGCAGACATTTGATGTGAGCGAACATTCTGCAGGGAATACAAAGAATTTCAGAGCCTGAAGAAATTCAGAATGCCGAACAGGATCTGCCAAGCCACGGCTACGGCGGAAGCTTCTTCACAAATGCGGCGTCGGTGAACAGCCCCGACGGAGGCCGAGCAAGGAAGAGGAATTTCCGAAATCTGGATGCGCCGCCGCTGGTCCTCGTTGCAAAGCACCCTGTTTGCTTACCCAGCGCCGACGAAGCACCACGGTCCACCTCCATGGCCTCCGACGCATGCATGAGCCTAACGAGGGAGAAGATCCCGCAACGCAACTTTTCCTGGACTCTAGTTCGCAAAAGCCCCATCGGCTGCCGGCGGCGGCGGCCTCGCGAGCCTCCGCCGGAGTGGAAGGTAAAAAAAAAAAAGATAATTGCACGAGTGCCCCACTTTGTACCTCAATTATGAATTTACCCTCGTTTTCTTAACTTTGCATCATGGCTCCTGTTTTGACTAAGTTTGTTGCACCATTACCCCTACTTTGATGGCAAAACCGTAATTTTTTATCAAAATAGGGGCAACGGTGAACCAACTTTGATGAAAATAAAGGCAATAGTGTAAAGTTAAAAAAATAAAAGCAAACTCATAATTAGCACTCAAAACAGAGGTAGCCATGCAAATACCTTAAAAAAAACTTATCACGATCCAACTATTTTCAAATTATCCACTATTAATCATCGCGATCTAAATTATGGGCTCTTTGCCAATATCTGGATCGCGAGCGATCCAAATTTATGCAGAAAACACCCTGGTTTGGTGCGCCTTTCTTCTCCCTTCCTCCCGGTGTTCCTCCGGCCGGTCCGCCGCCGCCGAGTGCCTCGCCCGGACAGCGGAGCCCCATCGCACCGTCTCCATCTCCTCACCTAGCACCAGCGGAATCTCTGAGAAAGGTCGGCAGGGCCGCAGTCGCACATGCTTCATCGCCTCCGAGCCTACGCGGCCGGACATGGTGGTGGTGGCTTAATCAGTGCATATGCCGCAATCGCGATTTTGTATTCCCGTCGACGGCGAGGTATCGAATCATTCCAGGCAGTGTCGAGCACAACGGAAGAATAGCCGTGCAGTCCAGACAGGGAAGAAAGAGAGAGGAATTTTGGGAGGGGTCGAAGGAGCCGACGGTCACTCATAGCCTCATAGGTAATCGAAGGACTGTGAACAAGACGCATTCAGTTGCATTTGATCGTTTAATGCCAGCCATGCCACTAATCTCTCGTAATCGTGATGCCAACATGAGTTTATACAGAGAGCTCTGCTCATCCAAGTCGCTTCTGAAGTTTTGCTGGAATTCTGTCTGGGGAGCTT
The DNA here is from genome assembly GCA_007726485.1 of Eragrostis curvula. Classification (NCBI taxonomy): domain Eukaryota; kingdom Viridiplantae; phylum Streptophyta; class Magnoliopsida; order Poales; family Poaceae; genus Eragrostis; species Eragrostis curvula. The sequence goes on from CM017442.1 coordinate 55,336,131, forward strand.
AACTGGAACGCGACGGAGTTCTCAGTTCCATTTCTTGCAACGCTCTCGGCTCTGCTAACTAGCAAATACTGAGCCTGAATGTGGCTTGATTCATGTAAAACAGTGCATCTTTTTATGTTCTGCAATCTACAAGTACAGAGGAGAAGAACAAAAGCGGCCAATGACAAGCACTATGGAGTTCTCAGATTTTCACAGGACAATCAGGTCTGCAGTCTGCTGACAAACACTGAATATGAAGTGGTCGGTTCGTTCTCAAATGAAATTTTTTTAGTGTTCTGGAGGCTACAAACACAGAGGACTGCCAATGAAAATGTTGTACACAAACTGAACTCTTTTTTTCTTTTTTTGAGACCTACACAAACTGAACTCAGGAACAACGCGATGACCAGGTAAAGTATGATCAGCAACAAGATCAGCTTGCATGATGGTCATCGGCGTGACCCTGGGCCAGCGGATCGTCGTATTGAAGCTGCGGGTGAAAATTAAATAATGAAGAATCGATGATTATAACTAGACAATCGTCCGTAATGGACAGATGATAACAGTATTACTACTGTACTGTGAAGACTGAAAAGGTGAACCAAAATGCTGGGTTCGGTCACACACAGTCACAGAGCTAATCAAGAATAAATATGGAAAATAGATATTGAAAGAAAAAAAAATCTGATTTCTGGAAGAAAATAAATGTCAAGTATGCACAGGCTGTATGTCTCTACCTACAAAGTAGCAGACATTTTGATGTGAACTAACATTTTGAAAAAAACTGCATGATTCTGTCTACATTGTGCAGTATAACACGGGCAGGGAATACAAAGAGGAAGAGGGTACAATTTCTAAAACCCGAAACATATGTGATATTGATTATTGTTATCGTTTCTACTGTGAGTTTGGTCAGAACTAGGAGTAGATCTGGACAGTAATACGTGAACTCCGACCAGACAATCACCTGGTCCGGATGGGTTCACGGGTCGCTTTTACGAAACAGCATGACCAATATTTAAGACTGAAATCATCGCAGGGTTCAATGCCCTGTCAGCGCTTGATGGTTAGAGCTTCCATCACTTAAATAATGCCCTCCTGATTTTACTACCAAAGAAGGTCGCCCCTGCCGTGATCTCTGACTACAGACCCATCAGCTTAATCCACAGCTTCGGGAAACTGTTCTCAAAAGCAATGGCAAACAGACTAGCGTCACTGTTGCCACAGCTCATAAAATTGAACCAAAGTGCTTTCATCAAAGGTCGCTTCATACATGATAACTTCAGATATGTACAAGGCGTGGCAAAGGCTCTACATAGGAAAAAGCTACCTAGGATCCTCCTCAAGATTGATATAGCCAAGGCGTTTGACTCGGTCGCTTGGCATTTCCTACTTGAGGTCCTTGAGCACATGGACTTCCCCCTTCGATGGAGAGACTGGGTCGCACTACTGTTATCTACCTCGAGTACTAAAATTCTGCTAAATGGAAGCCCAGGTCGTCGAATTTGCCATGCGAGGAGATTGAGACAAGGTGATCCGCTATCACCAATGCTATTCCTCATAGTAATGGAGGCACTTAATGCCCTAGTCACGGTGGCAGATTCTAGGTCGCTTTTCAAACAATTGGGAGTACCAGGGGCAAGGTTTAGAGCCTCCCTATATGCAGATGACGTCATTTTCTTCGTCTCACCGGTTGAGTCAGACCTGAAATTAATGACGGAAATTCTGCATGTGTTCCACCAAGCTTCGGGTCTGGCAACCAACTTCACCAAGAGCAGCTTTTACCCTATCCGATGCTCGGAGGAGGATATTGCTACGGTCCTCACGTGTCAGGAAGGGTCCTTCCCCTGTATTTATTTGGGAGTACCCCTTTCCTTATGGCAGTTGTCAAAGTCAGATCTGCAACCACTGGTAGACAAAGTTGCAGACAGGCTACCAACTTGGAAGGGCCGCCTGCTTAACAGAAGTGGTCGTCTAACGCTCACCAAAGACACCCTGGCCACTATCCCTGTGTACCTCTCCGTAGCTGTCTGCCTGTCCAGTTGGGCAATTGATGCGATCGAAAAAATCATGAAAGCCTTCCTATGGACAGGAACAGATGTAGTCTCTGCGGGGAAATGTGCGGTCGCATGTCGATCCCTAGCTTCGGGAGGGCTAGGAATAAGATACCTCAGGATATGTGGGATGGCCCTACGTATGCGTTGGAACTGGCTTGCGAGGGTTGAACCTGACAAAACTTGGGCTTGCTTGCCGGTCCGCACTTGTGCTGCAGCCCAGGCACTATTCGATGCATTATTTTCTGTGGAGGTCGGGGATGGTCGCTCAACCCTTTTCTGGCGTGATAAGTGGAGCGGTGAAGGATCGCTACAAGATATCGCACCAAATATGGTCGCAGGGGTGGATACTAAAATTCAAAACACACGTCTGCTTAGGGACGCACTCTCAAACCGACAATGGATAAAGGATTTTCAGGGGCCTCCAACTGTTCAGGTCATATTGGAGTTGTTCAAGGTACTACGATTGGTGCTACAGGTCGCACTTACGAACGAGCCGGATCGCTTTTGATGGAAGTGGACACCAGACGGTAGATTCACCTCAGCCAGTGCCTACAATGCCTTCTTCATTGGACAATCAGAAGTGCTCGGAGCGCGCCTCCTTTGGAAAACAAAGGCACCAAATAAATGTCGTTTCTTTTTCTGGCTGGTCCTACTTAGTCGCAATTGAACATCAAACCGGCTCCTGCGTCATGGAATGAGTGATGAGGACACTTGTGCCCTCTGTGCCCAAGAACCGGAGACGATCGATCATCTACTTATCCACTGCGTCCATGCCAGAGAGACATGGTACAGGGTGTTGAGAAGGGTGGGGTTGCCGCACATCATTCCAACTCCGTACGAACCACCCTTCGTTGATTGGTGGGTGAGGTCGCGTAAAACAGTCCCTAAGGCTAAACGACGTAGTTTTGATACGTTCGTCATTTTGGTCGCATGGAGGTTATGGAAAGAGAGGAACAATCGCTTTTTTGAAATCCGAGCCCTCCAACCGGTCGCTTTAGCACAGGAGATCATTGATGAAGCTTCCATCTGGGCGGCGGCAGGCTTCTCCAAGCTTAAGGACCCAGTTTTCCCTAGCCGGGCATAGTCTAGGCTTCTTTCCTAGTTTGTAATCTTCGCTTGTTGTTTGTATATGTAACCCGTAACTACTTCGTGGTCGGCTTTTGCTTAGTTCCCTAGGGAACTTTGCCTGGCCACGATGTAACTAACTTCTTCTTCTTCTTAATGAAAAACGTGCTCCGCACGTTCTCCAAAAAAAAACTAGGAGTAGTCATCAAAATTTCAGGTCACTCTAGGCATATCATTTTTCCAAGCTAGCAGGCTGCCCAGCCCAGCAATCAGACAGGCCCATTATTGCCGGATCCCGTATGCTTCTTGGCAAATGACATGTTTTTCATTCTCTGGAATATCCAGTTAGGCGTGCAGGTTCAAATTGCTATAAAAAAAAAAAAAAAAAAAAAAGGCGTGCAGGTTCAAGGAGCATAGAAAGTTGTGTAGGTGTACAATCATCAGATTTCAAAGAGTGGTGCCCATCGATCTTTAAGCTCTTATACAAGTAAAAATATAGTTACACATGAGAAAATAAGCATCCGCTACATCTTCAAGATTAGCAAAAGAAATAAAAGTGAAAATCAGAAGTGGAGGTAAGGAAAGCTACACTCAAGCATAAACTCATATAGCATTAGCACTACATAATTTGAGACATTTTTCACGGTCAATTCATGTTGAAGAATGCCTTGCCGTGGCATGGTAGCAAGGTATTCTAATCATCCAGTCTATCATGGTTTAGATGTCGATCTAGCTAGCAAACGCGAATCTGCCGACATGCTGCACGCTCCTGATCCATACATAAATCCAAGCTGTATGCCCATGACATAAAAAAACAAATGGGAACTGGACACAAGCTGCACAATCCATATTCTATTTCTTCACATAACGGCAAACTTTTGATCGGGATAATCGTAATTAATCCAGAGAGGGCGACTGCCGACTGCTTGGGAAGAGAAGGTCCTCTTCTGATCTGATCTCCGTGCACTTCTTCTTTCTCAGCTCGTTGCCGTTGTGTGCGGACGAATTAAACATGATTGGGTGTACGTGAGCAATGTGTGGTGTAGCAACTCGGCAATACACACTGTACTAACACTTCCATTAATAGGGGCATCATCGTGATCCAGTGATTGGTGTTGCTTGAATGTGTCATCGTGCACACCTTTCGTAGTACCAAATGAGTGCATTTACGGCTATGTATCTATAAGCATCTCTATGCTCTGGAATTATCTCCCATCAGAAAGCGGCATGGGACGACCATGCGTGCAATCATTTGTTTCTTTACATTAGCAATTTGGTCACACAAGCTTGATGCTTACACCCTTCATTTATTACCATTTTTTATTAAAAAAATCTCAATTTTATGTTGTCACCATCACTCACCATTGCTCCCTTAAACCGGGAAAGGTGCATCGTGTCAGCGGCTGTGTGGAGAGCATGCTACAGAGTGCAGACCACACAATATTAGCGCTGGTCATGGAAGCAGCTGCAACATATCTCTCCTGCAACCCACAGATGGGACACCATCCGCCGGATCGGAGGAGCAGCAAGACCATCAGCGTTATTGACAGATCAATAAATGGCGAGATCACTGGACTAATCATCATCATTTGCTTGCATGGCTTAAGGAAGCAATCCAAGTGAGAGATCACTGGATTAGCGTTGCTTGTGGCCGAAGCTTTGGTGGTTACTTAAAAAAAAAAATCACGGCTGATTAGATAGCTGCTTCGATTAGCTACCCATCGACCCGTCCCGTCCGTCCATCATTGAAGACGGCCTCTCCTCTCCTGTGATATGCGAGCTGCTCTGACGCCGCACTGTCAGCGTACGTGTACGTTGCTGAGATTCTGAAACGGACGTTCCTGGGGCGAAGACGACGGAGGAAGAAACAGAGCATGACACATGTGTGGTGAATAAATTTACTGACGCGTTCACGGGGATGTATCTGGTTCGATTCACGCCACTGTCATTTCTGCAACGGCTGCAACGCTGCACAACGCTGCACAGGTATGGGTACGTGCAATTTGAAATGGAGCACACGCAGCAAATTGTTCGTTTGAAGCGCAGATAGAGCCCTTGATTAAAAATGTATGCCATTGCGTCTAGCAAATGAGTCTCTTGGCAAAAGTACGTGTACGCCGCACGGGCGCGATCGGTAGCGGAAGGCGCAAGCTCCCAACTTTGCTGCGGATTCCATCTACACCGTGCACAACAAAAGATGGAAAGATTCCACGCGCACGAGCCACGAACTAATCCACCTGAGGAATCGCTTTGGATGTCGCCGGACGTCACGTGCAAGCTGCATTTTGTTTTTGGGCAATGAAAAAAAAGTAGGAACGTTCGAGAAGGATCTGCAACGCGCAGGGTATCCACCGGTCACCTTTGTGCTTGGGTTGGACCCCTACAGGCTTACAGTGGATTCATGACATTTTTGCTGAGCCGAAATGTTTCTTATTGCCAAAAAAAATTATATTTGAATCCCAACACCAACTTCCCTTCGCTTAGGATTCAACTCCCGTCCATGGTACCGGTTTGGTACCAAATTTCTGCCAAGCTTCCATCCATGGACAAATTAATGTCCCTATTAAAAACCTAAGAAACATTGTTCTTCAGCAAGGACATTGTTCGATGCAGTTATATATCCATATCAACTGTAAAATACAAGGTTAATTTATCGCGACATGTCCTTATACCATCGTTCCATCGATGTACCGTTCAAAAATTGATAATCATCGGGGATATTGATAGACATCCACGCAGCTACTCTCTCAAGAAAAAATCTATATAAATTCATTCCCACAAGTATACGGAAAGAAAAATGTCGTTCTCCTCATTACTTCGAAGCGACATGCGGCAATCCCATGTTGCCTATCCCAAAAGCCACCAAGCAAATAACGCCTACGGACCGCCATGAAAACTCCACCCTGATCCCCGCTAATAATCCCCTCCTAACACACAATCCAATATAGTGCCAATGTCACAATCTTTGCATCAAGAATATTGGCCGTGCCTCTAGGGATCATTATGGTTGGTTCGTCCGTAACCATTGCCAGTGTGAAAAAGCCCCAACGTGCCGGAGCCATCCATCATGCCACGCTCGACAGCAGGAGGACACGCAGAAAAGAAAAGGTTTTGCTTCCAAGCCAGGAGCTGGATTTGATTTCGCTGCCGTTGGCGATGGCAGCAGCAGGCGGGTGCCGTCTCCTTCATTTGTTGACTTCTCCACGCCGCGGACGTTGACAGCCACACCTCGTCCGCAGAGGATCCGGGACCCGCCGGACCGCCGCGCCAAAACCCGCGGGGTTCAAAAGCGCACGAACCACCGACGTGTCCGAGGTTCTCGGCACATCCAATCCCATCCGTACGTCTAATTTTTAACGGCCGTGATCTGTTCAGACGCTATCGGGGCAGGGACACGGCCGTAATTACCCACGACCTCCTTCCTGATGCGTTCCGTCGCGATTAGCGTTGCTGAGGTGGCGCGGGATTAGAATTAGCTGGGCCGTAACGTTCCGCTGCAGTGCGCACACTCTTCACACGTTCACGAAAGGTCAATGACAGGTGGACCACTCTAGTGGGCCTCCCGCTGGTATGAACGAGTGTGGGTCGGATGTAGGGTGGGGAGAGGATTGCGGTGGTTAAGTGGGCCTCGTGCACTGTGGCCAGGGGTAGGGGTGAAAACGGATCGAATACGGGCGGATAGTACTCATCCTGTATCCTATCCTATATTTTTTACTCGGATCCGGAGTCGGAGCGGATAGTCCCGGGTAATTATTTCTGCATCCCATACCCCGGCCCATATTTTTTGTTCGGATTCGGAGTCGGACACGGATATTATCATGAAGTTTGCAAGGATGAATAATCAAAAGCTGGAGAAACAATTAGAGTAAAGAAGGACATACTAACCATTGATATGCATGATGAAGAGCAAGTTGACTCTTAGTTACGTTAATCTCTTGATTTTACACTATATTATTAGGTGTATAATCGTTATAAACTTACTCATATCACATGATACTCGGATTCGGGACGGATATCACTCGTCCCATATCCTATCCCGCAATTATTTTTCGGACTCGAATTCGGGCACGGATAGTGTCGGGTAATTATTGATGCATCCTGTATTTGCCCATATTAATTTTTTTCGGATTCGGCAATCGGTCGGGCGGATATTATCCGTCCCGTTTTCACCCCTAGCCAGGGGGGGTCGGGTCACCGCCCAGTGCGCGCAACGGGCTGGTTTTAGCGGTTGCTTTGCTTTGTTCGTTAGTTAGCATGATTATTTTCCCTAAAAAAAAAAGTTAGCATGATTATTATGATTTTAATCATTTGGCTATACACCAGCTTAATCATGGGTCTTTGTTTTCCAAGTTCCAACGGCAGATCGTACGTTGGCCCAATGTATCTACGTCATGAAGTAGCAGTAGCAACTAGCAAACGAATATGCCAAATACGTTTTGGTGTTATCCACATTGCTACTTTGCTACCAACTGAATACTCACCAGTTTTGATAGATGAATTAAAAATATGATTCTAATATCATCAAACAAGCGAACTGAATGTACAACAAGGAGGTAAGACGAATCAAAGCAAGGAAATCGAGTCCTTCAAGGTATTGTTTTGGCTACGCGGTTGAGTTTTACAAACTTTTTTTTTTGTGGTTAAAGTTTTTCAAACCTGGGCCACGTACTCATCACATTCTTATATGTCGATTGCACTTTTGCCTAGTTTTATTGGCAATAATCAGTCTTGTAAAATTGGACACATATGTGCATGTTCCACGTACGATGTTTCCATATTTCAAAGTTCCATCGCTATGATGTTGATTTCATAACAATCAATAAAACATTGTTAGACAAATTAAATTTAAAACATATATTATTGCACTAAAAATATAAAACAATTCTACATTTTTCATGTTCAAAACACTACAAGAAGGTTTTGAAAAAGAAACACATTGTCAAAAGAACAACCCAAGCACATAAAACAAGCTAATGGTCCTGCATGGCAACCACCAACAAATAATTTCGAATGTGCTAGTAAGGTGGCACGTCCGCTTTCTCGTGCCGCTCCTACATCAAGCTCGCATCTTTTGCGACCTCTAATTGGACAATATCTCGGCAACAATGAAACACTGTTTAATCATTATAAAATAGGGGTGTATCCCCATCTACGTGTTTCCTAGAAAACGAAATCCTATTTTTCTTTTTTCAAATTGCGCCAAGCTAACGAACCAAATTTCCACGTGGGCGGTCAAAATCACCTCACACCGCCCGGTGGGCCTGCTCGGTTCTCCCAACACGGCACCCTCCACCCGCGGCGGTAACCTCACCGGAGGCGGGCCCCACGTGCCCCCCGCCCCGCCCCCACAAACAGCCGACCGCCCCCCCTGCCCGTGGCCGCGACCCACGCTCAAACGCACACGACCGCGCACGCTGCCGGCGACTGCGAGCTCTGCGAGACGAAGGCTCGAAGAGGGAGGTGAGGTGAGGTGGTGAGGCGAGGCGGGAAGGCGCGGTCCCTGACGAGTTCGGCGGGCGCGGAGGTGAGGAGCGAAGTGTGCGCGGCGCGGCAAAGAGGGGAGCTGCGGTCTGGGTGCAGAGCAGACCCCTCGCTCGGCACCACGGCGGCGGAGGCGGAGGCCAACGGCGGGGTCGGGGACCCCGGGGCGTCGGCGAGGCGGCGCTGGGATCTGCCCGGCAAGGCCGCCGACAACGTGTAATGGCGCTGGCTTATGCTCCTACTTGTTGCTGTTGGGTGTTTCGGGGCCTCTGGTTTTCAGTGTTCGGCTTTCTGAGCTGGGTGGCTGATTCGGGTGAATCGGTGGGTCGATTCGGGGCTGGTGTCGGCGATTTGTGCTAGTTTTTGGCGAATTTTGGGTTGGTGGGGGCGGGTTAGGGTTTGCCGTGTGAGCGGGGGGAAATGCTCTGACTTTTGAATGTTTCCACATTGTGTCATACCTGAAATGCCTGCCTGGTTTTCGTTACAAACAATTTGTTGTCGAAATGGTCGGTATTCGTTGAGAAATGGCTTCCTTGCAAGCAATGGGGATAAGCTTCTGCAGGCGCATTGGTGGGGATCCTTAAGTAATCTGTGAGAGAATAGGTGGTTGACCGACTGTTGGTTATTTTGTTCTTGTGAAACGGTTGTCCAATGGGCGTGTGCTGTGGTCGTGATAGCAAGCTCTCTGAATGTTTCTGGTGTTGCCGTTGAACATAAACAGTGCGTAATTTTATATTGCTCGTGTCACGTCTTGCTGAAATTTCAAAACTGTCTGATAATATATGTTGTGCAGAATTTTTTTGTTCTGCCTTAGTGGCCATGATGTAAGGGCTGTCTCCTACCAATTTTTTAGTTCTCTCGTGGGGTTTTGTATGGAAAAAAATGATTCTATTTTTGTAAATTTATTGTTTGTTGGTATTTATTGTTAGGTGAAACTGTTACTTGGATACTGCCTTCAGTGTTGAACACACAAATTGAACTTTGCGTGTTACTAAAATAAATCAGAATAGAAGCTATTGTGGAGAGTTTGCGCTATGTCTCATTCATAATCTGGGGAGTCTGCTCTGATGGCTCTTCAGTAAATAGATGCATTAGAACTGCAGAGTTTCTCTGATTTAAAGTCAACAAAACAAATGACTATGTCACACAATTTGCACAACAATGTACTAATTTTATAGACTATGGTAAAGAGGCAGATTACTATGTCTTCAGACTTATGTGATAGGTGTTGACTAATACTAAAGAAATGGTCTTCATGTGTGACTTTTGGAAATTCAGATGATAAAACTGGTCATTTTTGTATAATTGCTCTATATGTGAAAAAATTGTCGGTTCCATGTACATGCTGGAATTCTTCTGCTTTGCAGCATGGATAGTTGCTTGCATGTCACTACTAATGTGTATGATTACACAGTTATTCTTTGGTTAGTTTTAGATGATATAGATAGGCATGGCATATTATATTAGTGTTTGACTCTATTATTGTTTTGTTATTCTTTTCTGATTGTATAGCGCAAGGAGCTTCCAGGCTCTAGCTGCACAGTCAATACATATATTTAAACTCATTTTATTAATTCCTGCAGTGCAATGGGGAAAGAAGTTGTCGATATGTCTACAGATGAAGAATCAGATTGTGTAGTTATATGTCCACCTAACGGAAATGCTGATCACGAGGAAGTTGTGAGTGGCAGCCATGATGAAGATTCTCCAGAAAGGCTAGAGACCCCTCATGCTGTAGACTCAAATATGGACAACAATGGCCAGGAAGACATGTCTTTAAGCCAAGACTCGCCAAAGCTGATTCCTCAACAAGAGTCTTCTCTCCCCAATTCACCAGCAAAGCCTGTTATAGCTGGACAGCGAGGGTCCAGCCATACAGTTCCTGAGCCATGCAGTAGTGCTACTGAAAGGAGGGCATCCGGAGCAGGAGATTCGACTCCAGTAGCTCATCCCACCAGCAGTGGAGAAAAAGTTTCTGATAAAAGTAGCACCTCAACAAGAAGCATGGCAAAAAAGGTCTGTTAGTCCCCTGTACCCTCTTTTGAATTGTATCATGCACACCTCATCTTCTCTTTTCTTTTTCAAATAGTGCCTTGGATTGCATTGTTTGGCCAAAACAATATGTGAACTGATATGAAGTAATAGTTTGTGAAATTTATAAATGGTTTAGTGATATGTAAGCTTTGACTCTGAATGCCATAAAAGGATAATCGCTCTATATTGCAATAATGGTAACTAGTTAATTGTGAATTTGTGATACGCCCACTCGTTATCCCTTCTTTAACCAATTAAGACGTTGAAGTAGTTGTACCATACTGTTTGCTTTGCTAGGATCATATATGGTGATCAAATGTAAAATTGTCTGGGCTTATTTTATGACATTCAGGTCGCATCTGATAACTGTCATTAGCCAATTGATCTGCTTCCATCTATCTGAAACAACACACCATTTTTTATCGGTGTTGCTCTGTATAGTCTCCTCTCTGGTTAATTGGCTGCGGTTGTGATTCTATTTTCCGTAAGCTTCCAAAGACAACTTGTGCAGATGAAATCTGGCAGCTCTGTTGACTAATTTTTATACTGTTATTATCGGTTGCAGAGTCCATCAGTCACACCCAGGAAGCCTCTCCAATCTGACAACACTTCTCACAGTCAGGATGATGACTCATATTCCGTCACTTCTTCGTATCCTTTTGTTATTGCCAATTATGGATGATTGTATTGTTCCCTGAGAGTTTAACTGTTTTCGTTGCCTATGTTTAAATTGCCTTTTAATTTTTTTGTTGTATAGTGGTGTGTAGGCATATGATGTAATTGCAATTACTGCATGCTATTGAATATTTTTCCAGTGCATCTTTGTTACTGATTGTTACTAAAAAAGAGATGTGCTTCCCTCATTTATATCAGCCCTTTCCTGAGCTTCTTACAGAACTGTAACTTCGGCAAGAGCTGGAAAAACAAAGAAAACAACTGTTCCAGTTGCCCCTACATTTGTATGTGTTAATCGTGCTGAGAAGAGAGGAGAGGTAAGCATATAATTTATGGAACTAAGATACTATATTAAGATGACCATCTGACTTTATAGAGTTAGCATATTTATCAGAGCTTTGTTGATTCTTCAGTTTTACACAAAACTAGAAGAGAAGCGCAAGGCTTTGGAAGAGGAGCGACTCCAAGCAGAGGCTAGGAAAAAGGTAGGTCTGCTATGGTTTCTTTTGTGGAATTGCCTGTATGTTGATTTTGTCTCTGTTTTGTTTGTGTCATCGTGAAGCGCTCAGGTATACAAGTTGGCTGTTCCTAATGCATTGAAAATTAGAGTTGCATTTCTAGAACAGTAATGAATTAGAACTTTAGAGGAGTTTTGTTGAAGCTACCTGTCCTCCAGAACTTGTGGTCCTGCGTTGTCTCTGATGTCAGTTGATTTAATTTTTTAAAATTACCGTTTGACAAGTTTATCATTTCCATCTTGCCGGTGCATTCATTTGGTTCCTGTGGCAAACCTCAAAAGGCATAATAAATTAGGACACTGTTTCAGCCTTACAACGAAATTCTATAAAGCCTGCAGATGCTTTGGTTGGTAGCATTTATGTTTGCTTTAGTGGCAACAATATGGTGCTCTGCACATCACTTCTTGTTCCAATAAAGAATAATTTGAATTTATTCAGAAAATTTTAGGTTCTGGGATTTGAATTGTTGGCGATGCATGTTTTATTAGAAATCTGTTTGGTATTTTGTTGTTAGCTAAAGGCATCAGGTGATATCCCTACGTAGAATTGGGGTGTCATTCAAAGACAAGTGATGCTACTTGTGGCATGTTGTTAAAGACTCATAACCGACTTTGTTAATGACTGCAGAGGGCAGACCATGCTTATGATGTGTTATAAATGTATTATACTGGGTACGACCTTTGGTGAAGAGAGTGCATTCATATTTTAAGCCCCCCAACAGTCAACACCGCCACCTCCTCCCCGGAATAAAATAGTTAAAAGAAAAGAACCTTGTTGATATAGAGTTTCTTAAAAAGTTGGTGTTGATGTTATCCTATGGCTGGACTATCTTTTTCTTCTCCTTTTCCTCATTTAAAGGATATTCAATGGTTATTTATATAGTTAATGAAAAGGCTGGGATATATGTTTGTTAATTTGCCCACCCAGAGGATGGAATTCCTACATATCAAGCCTGCTTCTGATGCTTGTTTCGAACTCTTTGGGTTAACTATTGTTGCCATTGTTCTCTAATTTGACCGTTTGCTTTTACAGGAAGAGGAGGAAGAAGCTCTACGACAACTAAGGAAGAACTTGGTTGTCCGAGCAAAACCGATGCCAAGTTTCTACCAAGAGGGACCCCCGCCGAAGGTTGAACTTAAGAAGGTAATGTGTTTGGTGTTGCCTTTTTTTTTTTTTTGGTTGCAAGGGTAAAATGTACTGATGGTTCTTAAACTTCTCATGGTATATCATCTTGGTCTGTGAACTCTCAAACCTCCTATTATGGGTCCTTATTAACTTATATAATGTGTCACCTGATTTAAATGAACCCCACATTATCGTCCTGATTTTGAATTGTCGATAAGGAATCTCTATGCTGGCACGTGGTACGTCACTTTGACAATCAGAGGTTTATACCTTAGATCGGTTTGAGACCTCTATGCAAGAAAGTTCTGTGTGAAACAAAATGATCCTCTGTTTTCCTGGTGCATAGCATATTTGTCCTCAGGCTGTAGCCCCCCTCTGGGTCCAGGATTTGTTCCTCTGGAGTCGGGCTGGAAGTTGATTGGGGGGGTCAAGGCCGGGACTCATCTTCCCCATTATCTAAAAATAATAGCATATTTGTCCTTGTGTACCTAATGAGATAATTCAGTTCCTTTTGCAGTTTTCTGAACTCAATTTTTGCCCATTTGATTCTCACTTGACAAATGATTTTTTTTCCTTGTTCAACCGAACAGGACAATTTTCTCACTGAGCAAGCTGGTCATGTTCCTACCCCAATAGTAGTACTAGTATATCAGTTTCAGTTATCGAAATGAACATATGTGTATAAACAAGTAGCTTTAGTAAGTATTATTACATTATTGACAATCGTGATTGCACTACACTTGTAGCTTCAATCACTTGAATTCGGTCATCTTATTGTTAGCACTTTTTGCACGCTGTTGATGACACTAATGAGTTGCAGTATAAACTTACCTAGTGTGTAGTAGTTTCATCTTTCGTAATTTTCTGTTCATTCTACAGGTGCCTCCAACTCGTGCCAAGTCACCAAAATTGACACGGAGAAAGAGCTGCAGTGACACCCCTCATACACCAGAGGGAGGAAATGGCAGTGCAGTTTGTTGCCGATTGCATCGTCAGAGCATTGGGAACTTGAAAGATGCTAACAGCAAACCACAATGTTCCCCGAAGAGCTCTCCGAAGACTGGCTCAGCTACGAAATCCAGGACAACCAAAACCAGGGAAGACCTGAAGGCTGTCATGAAGAACGTGGGGAAGCCAAGCGCTGCGAATGTCACTGTACAAACCTAACTCATGAGCCATTCTCATTCTGGTGCCATGTTCCATTTAATTTATACATCACAAAGAGACGACCTCATGCCCCGAAGACGACAGTGTGTTTGTTGCTGGATTGTTTTTTGCATTCTCCTTGTACGAACCTTGCTACCAAGACCATGCGCTCTTCTGTGTTGTAAATTATTGAGGGCTTTGTAAGGGGTAACCGAGTTGGTCCTGTTAAGAACCAAGCCAGTAGTTGATAAGCTGCTGGAGTGGCATTGTTGTTGATGTATGGCGGCATTCGCAGGTCATATGTATTTTATCTGAGAAGTAACTTATTGTGGGCAAAGGAACTGTGTTTGTTGTTGCAAGATCTAATACGGTTCATCTTTCAAGTATCTTTATGGATTTGAAACTGTGCTCTAAACTCTCAAAGGCACCCTCATGTTTCAAAGGCAACTCTCAAAGTATTGGCTCTCTTACAAAATATTAGGATTTCCTCCAGTCATTTAGCAACTGTTTCTGTCAAATTGGTGAAAATTTTTCTGACAATATTTTCCAAATCTTGTCTATGTCCATCACAAATTCAAGATTTAAGTATCTACGGAAGGATCTTGAACTTGAAAGCGTAAGTTTTCTGCACGTGAAAGTGTGGTTGCGCAGTCGAGAGTACTGACCAGTGATCTCCAAGTTTGTACGTGATTGGTAAGGTCTGACTTTGTGCAGTTTGACTCTGCAAGTGTTAAATTTCATGGTTTCTTGGTACTGATGTGAGCTAATTGAGGAAGCTCATTGATGCTTTATGATTTAGCAGGATTCACACATGACAATTTTCCTTCTTTACAATTATCACTGACATGTGCAATTTACATGCAAATCTACCTTCTTGGTTCTATGTCCAGTACTACTCTGTCCCTGGCAGTATCAGTTTTAAACACGTCAACTGTCGGCCAGTGCAGATTTTAAAGCATGAAAAAAAAAAGGGAGCAGTTAGCAAGAACTGAAAACAGCAGCCACTATCAGGAAGGCGGTAATAAGTTAGGCCCTTGCCATGATGATTTCGTGCATGCTTTGCTTATCCAGTCTTCCTCTCCAATTAGTCTCTCTGGTTAGACATTGTTTGCACTTGCCACGCGTGCAGCCGTTAAATTTCTTTGCTTCTGATTTTACGGCTCCTTATTCTAATCTCAAAGAAAATTCACATGCGCTTGCAGCAGTTCTAGAAGTTCCGATCCGTCAAGTTTGTGGCAGAAAAGAAAAACATTCTAATCTCAAACAGCTTGTTCGGCTGGCTGCATTGCAGCAGCTGTGATTCAGTAGCTACAGTGTTTCAGTTATTTCTTCAGCAGCCGCTACAGTATAACAGTTGCGATTCAGTCTGCCGAACAGGGTAAAAGTCTAGAGGAGTTGGCTATGTCGTGTTCTACTCTGAACTTGCCTGCGAGGCACAACCGCAGAAACACCTGTTGAGAGTTCTGCAAGTGTGGCCTGAGCTGAAACATAATATTTCTTCGTTAACATAGCAGACATTCACATTCCTCCCTAACACAGTGACGCTTAAGCTGGACTCAACTTGTTGGACTGTCGTTGACAAATACGTGTGTTCTCCTTTTCAGTTTCCTCACCAACAATAGAATAAAATAAAATTGATATACTAAATGGAACTTGTGTGCACGGGTGCACCCCATTTCCTTGTTGCTTCTCAGGAGGACTTACCGCAAACTGAAAGTAGACAGTCAGTCGCACACTGAGTGGACTGTCTGTGGATCATATCCATTTGTTGACAGAACTGTCTGCACTTTGCGACAAACTGAACGAACGTACGTACCCAAGGTCAAGTTCCAATGCGAAACGTCTCTCCAATCTATCATCCACTGATCAGACACTCTGCTACCAAATAACAAGTGCACGTTTGCTTGTCACCTCGCGTGTCGGCGTGTTTTGCGTATATATAAACACTCATCACTCGTGCAAAGAATGTCCCCACTCCCCAGCTGGTTAACTAGCAATTGTAGCAACTGCATTGGCTTGGCTTTCTGTGCAGCTCATCTGCAGAGTGAGTTCAGCTAGCTAGCGTCGATCATGAGGCAGCCAGTGGCAGCATCTGTCATGGTTCTCCTCCTCCTCCTCCTTGGCTCTGCCGGAACGTCGTCGGCGATGGCGGCGCGGCGACTGGTACCGGAGAGTAACCGAGGAGTCTCGGCAGGGCGGCAAGGGGTGGTGGCGCAGTCGTCTGAGACGACGGCGGAGAGCTCGGCCCAGCCGTCGGGATGCACCAACGGTAGCGGCCCCGGCGGTTACTGCCATCCTCATTGACAGTTAGCATTTGGAAAAAACACGTTTAGTTTATCAGTGTGGTTTATGTATCTGTACAAATGTATGCATAGAAAAGCTAGTAGGGAAGGTGACAAGGTGTTTTGCTGCAGCTAGTACCATGCATATGCCCGATGACTACAACCGTTAACACTTTGTGTCTGAATTTGATTTGTTAGACCAGAAAGTTCAGGACTCAGTTTCGTTTGGGGCTTAATACAGTGTTAGGCCATGACATGTTCACACTGTTGGGGATCGAAGGTCTGTGTGTGACGTGTCGAAGCCCTCCAACGGAGTGTTGATGAAGTCTTGCTCGCCCGAAGCCTTCGATGGGTACCAGTGCCTTCGGATTACCCTGCGAAGCCCTTCTTGGTGGATATCGTCGTCTGTTGGATGATGCGAAGCCCTCCTTCCTTGTCCGCGATGCCGGACAAAGACGTTCTCGCTCAGGCTCAGGTTCCCTGCAGTTAGACGCGCGAAGCCCTCCTTTGCCCGCGATGCCGGGCGAAGGGGTTTGGAGTGTTGAGAGGATCGAGTGCGGTGCAAATGATTGTCTTTGGCTCGAGGCCCGGAAAACCAGATGTCCTTACAGGATCATCTCCCTCCATATTTATAGGGGGTGAGATGATTATATTTACATGCATGCCATTGGCTACTTCATCATAGCTCTTAGCTTGGTAATTCGAACTCCTGCGCCGTCTGCTTTTTCCGTTCCGCCTTCGCTGGTTGCCGGCTT
This sequence comes from Eragrostis curvula, assembly GCA_007726485.1. Taxonomy (NCBI): domain Eukaryota; kingdom Viridiplantae; phylum Streptophyta; class Magnoliopsida; order Poales; family Poaceae; genus Eragrostis; species Eragrostis curvula. The sequence continues at coordinate 55,353,248 of CM017442.1, forward strand.
CCTCCATTCCGCCTTCGCTGATGGCCATCCCCCTTCGCGTGTGTCTTGCTTCTGGTGGTGGTTCGTCCCTTGACTCGGATCGCAGCTATCTTCCCAACATTAGCCCTCAACTGTTGAAAGAAAGTGAGCGAAGGCGTTTCCTTGAGGCAGTTATCTTGTCAGCTACGATTTTTTCCTTATTTTATTTCTTGTTATGTATATTTTAATGTATTTCACTTTCTTGCTTAAACCTTTGGTCGTGCGGTTTTTCACCCCAATGTCCCCAGCTTTCGGCGGGTCTTTAAATATGCGTCGCTTTCACCTTTTTCCGTCTGTATCTTTTTACCGTCGTGGCTGCTTTGTTGGCATCTCTTCTTTCGAAGGTACTTCTTTTCTTCCTTCGATGGCTAGGCAGAAGTCGGCAGCGTTTCCATTCTGTTCGAGCTGGTTATTATTTCACAAGGTCTATCTCCGCTTCCCGTTATAAGGGTATTTTTTCGAAGTGCTACTCGGAGTCTGGTCTTGTCGATATTGATTCGATCCGTCTTCCTCTGCATGGTCCGAAGCAAGTTCCGGAAGTCCGCCTAAGACCTCGAAACGATGAGTTTGTTGTTTTTTCGTCATTTCTGAATGCCGGTCTATCTTTTCCACCTTCGAGCTTTGTCCTTCGCGTTCTTTCTTTATATCATCTCCAGCTTCATCATCTTACTCCTGTTGCTGTTGCAACCATGTCTGCCTTCACTTGGGCTTGCATCAGCGAAGGGTTAAATGCTGAACCTCATGCTTTTTATCGTGTATACCAAGCCCGGCACATTCCTACATGATCATGAGAACCATCTCAGCCTTTGCTTCGGAGTTGTTGAATTTGAGGCTAGGGAGGGGTTTCTGACGCCTCTTGGTAGCTTCGATCCCCCTCCTTTTGATGAATGGGTGAAAGACTGATTCTACTATAAATACTTTGCTATCGATTTTTATACTGGAAAAGCCGTTGGTATATGGATTATCAATAACTTCGAGCCTCCGCAAAATTGCTTTATTTCTCGATGTGTCGATGCCTTCCGAAGGGTTAGTCAGAGGATGACTCTTCGTGATATTTTGGAGGAATCCTTCGCTGCTGGTGTTCTTCCTCTCGCTCGTCATGGTTGGAGGCCTTCTTCTTTTGGTAGAAATAAGTTTGGCTTAAGTATGCCAGTTTTTCCTTCGATACCGGGACCCTGTATGACTCTTCCTTGTGCTTCGTTGCCTTTGATTGCTTCCTCTGCCTTTTTCTCTTTTAATATTCCTTTTGTTTATACTTTGTTCTTTTTGCAGGCTTCAATCTCTGGTCGCCTCAAGACCGAGTTACTTCTTTTCTTGGGAAGTTCTCTCAGAAGGAGTGGGTTGAAAGTACTCGAAGGGGCATTGGTGTTCGGATAAATCGGTTTTATCTGAGCTTCGACTTGTGTCCCCACAACCGTCCTTTTCCTGAGGACAATTCGTGCGAATGAGATATTTTTCCATATTTCAGTGTTTCAGGCTCTTCGACCGTTGAAATGGATCCTTCGCTGGTTGTTGTTACTCCCGAGGTTGAGTCCGTTCCTAGGAATGCTGAAATTCCTTCTCCTCCGCCAGGTTCTCTTCTTATGCCGACTTATTCTCTTATTTTTGAAGAACCGTCTCCTGACGATCATTCGAATTCAGTTGCGCCTCCCGTTGTGCCCAATACTGTTTGCGGAGGTTCCTCATTAATACCTTCGGAGGTGTTGCGAAGGTCTCCAACTGTTGCTTCGGATGTTATCCGTACGGATGGAATCGTAAAAAGGTCTGAGTTAGTCAATTCTTGTCAGCCGCTTCCTGAGGGTTCGAAGGACACTTTTTGTCTTCCGAGGAAGTCTTCGTTTCTTGGTCTGCTTGGCAAACGGAAGCTTTCAGAGGTTTCAACTCCAAGCCAGGATATAGTTTCTTCTTTGGGCACTGCTTTGCCTTCGATTGACGTTGCTGTACCACCTTCGCAATCTTCAAATCCTGGTATTCATTTTCAGAGGGCTGCTTTGCTTTCTTCTTTCTTTTATTTTCTTTATTATTATTCTCACGATCCTTCGCTTCTTCTTTTCTTTTTTTTTTTTATTTTTAGGTGCTTCGAGCTCTGGGTCTCTTGAACTGGATGTTGAGGCCATGCTATCGTCCATTAATGACGACATTCAGGCTTCGGGTCCTCTTGAATCTGCTGCCCGTGAGGTCCGGTTTCCGAAGGTTGAGCTTGGCCTGTCGAACCTTTCGGGTGACGTCCTCTTCCGTTCCTTGGTTGCTCATCAAGTCAAAGTTAGTATCTCTTTTTTTTTTGTACTTCGTGTTTCGTTTTTCTGATAGCTTCGCTTCTTCCTTTTTACAGTCTATTATTCTTACTCAAGCTTATGCTCGTGAGCTCCAAAATTCTTCTGGTGATTCGCTACTCGCATCATCTCTCGAGGCCTCTCTTTCTGCGAAGGATGATTCCCTGAAGGTTTCTTCTGCTGCCGCGTCCGACTTGCTAACTGAAGTTGAGGTTCTTCGAGGCCATAAATCTAGCCTTGTCTCTAATTTGTCTACCCTTGAAGAAAATATTCGAGAAAAGAAAGCTTCGCTGGAGAAGAAGTTATTTAATGAGCATCTTTCGTCTCGTCTGTCGAAGGCGTCTCAGTTGAAGATCGTTTCTGCTGATAATTCCTTCGCTAAATCTCTTACCCTTTGTGATCTTGTCAAAGAGTTGTTTCAAGCACTTGGTGCGAAATATGACGAGGTATCGGCGGATGTCTCTTTGGAGGTTGTGAATTAGTGGCTTCGCTTGAACTTGGCTGGTCTTGCCGAGATATGCAAGAGCTTTTCTTATGATGCTGTGGTGCTTATGATTCGAGATCTCCTTCATAGCTTTTCCTGTGAAGGCAGCGATGCTGTTGATTTGGTTGGGCGTCCTGATTTTTCAATGAAACCCTCGGATCTTGCTCATGATTTTGAAGCTGTCGAAGGCAAGTGTGTTGGCTTGATCAATGATTTTTGGTGGAACAGGGTCAAGTGTCTTGTCCCTGACTTTCCCGAAGATTCTTCTTGAACTCCTTCGATTAGCTGTTGTAGATAGCCATTTTGGATGTCCTTCGCTCTGTATCTATTTTGGATACTCTTTTTTGATGTAATACTTGCTTTATCGAAACTCTAAAGCTTCATTGCATCAAATACCTTATTCATGTATTTCATGTTCTGCGATGACTTCGAGCTCTGTTTTGAACCTTTGAATTTTCGTAGCTTTGCGCATGTGCACCTTGTCATAATTGTGATTATTTTCTCTGTTTTTGCCCTTCGTCAGCTAGTTTTGTTGAAATATTCTTTGATGATATCTCGATGCTTTAGGTTGTTTTGTAACCTCGTCAGTCTTCGTCTACTTTTGATGAAGTATGCATGAGCATGTTTCATTTTCCTCTGCCTGTCTTCGCTTGTTGCAAAGGTGTACTTTTGTTCATCGTGTTCATCTTCTTGGCTTATTTAGCCTCTTTTGTGGATGATTTCTTCGCTGTTTTTGCGAAAGTTTTTATGAATTCTTTATGATGGCTTTCTGAGCCCTTCTTTCAATGTTGGCTTCGCTCTTCTAGGCGAAGACTGTTTTTGGTCGGCTTTCTCTTAGCCTTTGAATGGTAATTTTGCTTCTGACGAAAAATTACCGTTTCGGCTCTTATGCCATTGAATTCGCTTTGCAGTTTTATTGCGAAGGCGAAAAATTTTCTCTGCCTTTTTTGGCGAATTTCTGTCTTTGAGAGCGAATTGCTATCATATTGTCTTGTATAGCGACAAGGCTCTGTTTTCTTTTTTTTTTTGTATGTTGAAAACTCGGCTTCGATGCCTTTCTTTCGAAAGTGAATTTGTTTTTCTGCCTTTTGTAGGCGAATCCGAAACATCTGCTTTTATAGCAGGTTGCTATCATCTCATCTTGTAATGCGACAAGGCTTCATTCTTTTCATATTATAAAAAAGGGTAGATATTTCTGTAGGCGTCTAGAATGTTCTTCCTTGGTGTATATATACACGAGGTGTCTCCATCTTTTTTTTGTTGTTGTCAAATCTTTCAATCTTCTTTACTTCATGGAGGCTTTGTGGGACCGGCTTCCTCGAAGAGTGTTGAAGGCTCTTGCTCGTGGTGGATTTAAGCGTGGAGATGTTCTTCCGAAGGAGCTTGTAGATCACTTCGCGGAGCTTGATAGGGTCGCCGATAATTGTTTGATGGTCGAATCTTCTGCAGATCCTGTTCCTCTTGCTATCGTTCCTTCGGGGGTGATTATTGTTAGCGACGACGAAGGCTCCTAAGATCATTAAATTAAACCTTCGCAGCCAGTTGGGGTGGCTAGTCGAACTCGTAGTAAATCAAAGAAGCAGATCCTTGTATTCTTCTTTGTGTTGCTTCTTGCTTCGAATACTTCTGAGTAGTCTTCGGCTTCGATTTGTACTTCAATAAATTCGTGCTTAATGAATGACTTGCTTTTCGTCTTGTGTTTCTTTGTTCTGCTCCGCTATGTTTGCAAGTAGTCTTCGATGTTATCACCTTTTGCAAGCAGTCTTGCTTTCTTTTCATTGTGGGTTCGAGCCATGATCGGCGCCAAATGTTGGGGGATCGAAGGTCTGTGTGTGACGTGTCGAAGCCCTCCAACGGAGTGTTGATGAAGTCTTGCTCGCCCGAAGCCTTCGATGGGTACCAGTGCCTTCGGATTACCCTGCGAAGCCCTCCTTGGTGGATATCGTTGTCTGTTGGATGATGCGAAGCCCTCCTTCCTTGTCCGCGATGCCGGACGAAGACGTTCTCGCTCAGGTTCTCTGCAGTTAGGCGCGCGAAGCCCTCCTTTGCCCGCGATGCCGGGCGAAGGGGTTTGGAGTGTTGAGAGGATCGAGTGCGGTGCAAATGATTGTCTTTGGCTCGAGGCTTGGAAAACCAGATGTCCTTACAGGATCATCTCCCTCCATATTTATAGGGGGTGAGATGATTATATTTACATGCATGCCATCGGCTACTTCATCATGGCTCTTAGCTTGGTAATTCGAACTCCTGCGTCGTCTGCTTTTTCCGTTCCGCCTTCGCTGGTTGCCGGCTTTCTCCATTCCGCCTTCGCTGATGGCCATCCCCTTCGCGTGTGTCTTGTTTCTGGTGGTGGTTCGTCCCTTGACTCGGATCGTAGCTATCTTCCCAACACACACCATCCATCTTATACAAAGAGAGGGCGTCAAGTTTGATAAGAGTCATTGTTGGAGGAGCGAGAAAAAGGAGATTTTGTTCTTTTATTGGACGCGTATTAGCTCAAATTTGAGCTAACAAGAGGCATTGTTGGAGGAGCGAGAAAAAGGAGAGGCCATGCATCTTAGCATTAGCTTGGTCAAAGTGGGATAAATTGGGGGCAACGCTCCTGCCATTGTACCGCAGAAAAAAAAAATGAGATAAATTTGTGCCTTTGAATAGGGATAAACTGTAAGGAAATTACAAAATATATGAAATGACAGAAGAACAATTAATAGAAAGCACATTATTACGCAATAGTCTGGCTCATCTTTATTCGCCCAAAATTTTCTCAGGGCAAAATTTGAGAAAAAGGCCAAATGTCTCATTCCTATCAGTTTGCGGCCCACGCCTCAGTGGGAGAAAACGGCTGGCCCTGGGCCACCACTCTTTCCACTCTCCACCTGGCCCCACCACGACTTTTGTGCGAACTTCTCCATTTCGCCGCACGCGTCACGGCACGCCCTGGCCGCCGGCGATGAGCGCGAAGCAGCTCTGCGACGCCCTGGCCGCCGCCGGGTTCGACGGCGCCGACCCGCTCGACCCGGACAGCCTCGAGTGGGCGTTCCTCCAGGGGGACGACTCCCGCCGGATGCTGGCCTGGGTCTGCGCCCGCCTCCGCCCCGCCAACGTCCTCTCCGCCACCGACCTTGAGCTGTACGAACCTCCGCACCGCCCTCCCTAGAAATTCCGTGCGATCGTTGGTGAATGTGGCGTGTGGGGTTACCTGGTGAAGCGATTAGTGGACTAATCCGGGCGTGATTGGGTTTCGGGGGCGATCACGTGATTCCGGCAGATTTGGGTTTGGATTTTGTGAGAGGTTTTTGAATTTTGATTGGAACGGGCCTCAATGGTTAGGAGGGCGTGGGGTTGTGTGATGAATGTGGTTGGTTTGGCTGTGACACTTGTAGACCAGAAGGGCCTGCATGATAAGACACACAGTTGCACTTTGAGAACTGTGAGAGATTAGAGCGAAGATTAGGCCATGGTACCATCTAGGCTTAGTTTCGTAAGATTGGGTAACCATGAATAGAAATGCAAAAATGTGATCGTGTAACTGATACTGAACAAGTAGGGGTATACGGAGTTATGAAGAAAAATCAACTTTAATTTGTTTTTGGCTGTATCTCTGCTTATCCTTATGCTCCTGAACTGTCACTGTCAGTGCTGGGTTTCTAATGCCTCAGAGGCTTATGCCCGTGTGCTTGTTTCATTAACTGCAGGTACGAGCAGCTTGAATTGGAAGGGAAGTTATTGGAGGTATGGAGATGTTAGTATCATGTTTTTCCGTGCGATACTTGGACCGTGAATTATATGCGAGTTTCAGTGAGATTAATGAACCGTCTTAGAGCCAAAACGTCCATACACTGCTTTCTTTTGGCTCAAATTATTATTTCTGCCGAGTGAGAGGTGTACACTCCTAATAATTTGAGTGCCATTTTGCAGGGGGAGGACTTGGATTTCGCCTTTGACAGTATTTCGGCGTTCTCAGATAAGGGAGACAACAAGGAACAGACAGTTCTGTCCGAAGAAAGTCTCGAAGACATCCGGTATGCCATGTCATACATGATACTCGAACTGATGAACTAGCATTTTGTGGCTTTTTAGGCTGCATTTCACCTTTACCTTCATATTGGCAGCCCTTGCAAAAGTAGCTTCTACACCTTTTCTTAAATTCATTTGCTGTACTTCAGGTTTGTCTTTTCTAGAGTTTTGGTGCATGAGTATTTCGGTTGTAGGTACTACAGTTTTTTTTTTTTCAAATTCTTGCATGGAAATTCTTTCCTAAATTTATGCTAACAACAACAACAACATAGCCTTTTGTCTTTGTTTCTTGTGGGTTTCATCTCTAGCCTACCCCAACTTAACTTCGTAATTTTTTTCTCCCCCCAACATTGTGAGTCCGACTTTGCTTACCTATCAGAATGTCTAGTCCTTAGTGAGACATACAACATAGTCAACAAGTTCTCCATGTCAAGTGTATACTTGTCCTGTTAACAGTTTGTTGTCATCTTTCCATTTACAAAGATTTTTTTTTTCTAGAGACTCAAAGCATGCACTTAGATCCGAAGTTGATAATTTGGAAAAGCAGCTTGCATCTCTGGAATGGAAGCTTGATTTACTTACTGCACAAGCTACCACCATTACCCAGGGAAAGAAGTCCCGTTCATCTGCTCAAACTAGAGCTAACGGACAACTTACTGGTTTAGATGAGAAACTTGCTAAAAGAAGTTTAGAGGTAACTTTCCTTTCGTTTGTCGAGCTACAAAACCAGTAAACCATAGTAATATACTTCGTCATCCCTGATCAAATTTCATCAGAGAACTGGAATAAGCATTTCTATATTAGACCACGGTACTCATATCTGGCTTTAGAACCTCTCCTCTGTAGCCTGCTCTATGATCAATAAAACCATGAAAATCTTTGGTAATTAACCATATGAGGCTAGTATACTGTCTAGCATTTGTAAATCTCCGAGGAATGAAAGCTGTAGATATCTAAAAAAATTATGCTTCTTGATAGATATTGACAGTCAGTAAGGTTAGTAGACCGCAGATTTCTGCACCCATTTCACTTTTCTCTCCTGTTGATTTGCTTTATGCATTTCATTCCTGACTGAAGGTTATGCTTGTTGGAATTTATTCTGGTTCTTTAAAGAGAAGAGTTTGCTCTTTGATAGATTATTTGACCTTTTTCAAAACTTTCTTTCAGATGAATGTGGTTCTTGGAAAACTTGCTGCAACCACCCAGGAGTTATCTTACTACCACTCAGAAGCTGGTATGCCTGTTTCCTTCTACAAGTAAAAATGCAATGGATTGCATTGCTTCATTGACATGCATTTAATTTTAACTCACAGCTGTCTTATGTATAGGCTGATTGTTTTTTTTATATAACTATTAATCATTTGAATGCATTGCATTTTGTTCCTTGCAGATATTGGGGTCTACCTCTCTTACTGTGATTTCCAGTCTTATGTAAGCAATAATTTGGCTTGTACCAAGGAGCTAAACAAATGGTTCTCGAAGAAGTTTGAGAAGGTGCTTTGGAACATGATCTTGTTATTCCTATATTTGCTGCATTTGTGGTCGAAAACATTAATGTATGGTTGCCAAAATCCTATGGACATGCTTCTAAATGGATATAGAATTTGAGAGGGGCATGCAGCTTTTGTTCTTTGAACCGTAAGCATGGTGTTTCACTTTAGTGACTTTAAGCTGTGAAACCAGGGTCCCAAGCTCAGGGGAAAATATACATCTAGAGATTTAAAAAAAAAAAAAATCACTGCTAACAATGCCCTTAGTCAAGTTCTTAATTTCATTGAAGTGAGTTTGTATGAGTGGAACTTAATGTTTTGCTAGGTAACTAAGGCTGCATACTCGGTCTCTATTAATCCACGCCTTACCACTGAATCTGAGAAAATGATATACTATGACCATAATTGTTAAAATGAACCCAAATTTGTTTTATTATGGTTGTTTGACAGACATTCATATGCTCATCAAATAATTTGTAGTTATCATATATGTCATTCTGCCATACTTTCGTGAACCATTATAAATTATGTAAATACTAAATACTCCCTCTGTTCTTTTATATATGACATTGGTTAATTCAGTTTTGAGCTAACCAGCATCATATATACGGAGGAGTACTAAATAAATAATTATTGCCTTGTAGATGAATAACTGTTCTTATCTGTTAAATAAAATAAATTATTGAGGCTAAATTTACTGTTAATTTATAGTCACTGTTTTATCACCTGGGTTGCTGAGCAAGTTTTTCTTGGGTGTAGTAGGGACCACTCCAGCTTGTTGTCAAAGAAGATGAGTCAAGAGGTGAGACCTGCTCCTGTTCTATATATACTCCCGCAGTCTTACTCTCTTGTGCAACATACATTGTTTCCTCCTTTCTCTACAGGAGATTCTGTGAACTCTTACCACTTCGATGTCGAACTGAACCGAATTAATTCTGTGTAAGTATTTATTGGTCTATCAATGTCACGGTTTTATTTCTTTTTGGATTACTACCGCATCTTATTGTGTCTTATTTCTTTTTGGAATGATCTTATTCATTTTTACTATCAGAAAGTTTCATACTGTGGCTGCCACTTGCTGTTCTTGTTCTGAATCCAGTTTTGAAAGAAACTGGTGACATGGGTTCCATTTGTAGTCTAACTTGCTTCATCTCTACTGGGGATTTGCTGTATGTTTGTTTTTCAGAACTCAGTTTATTGGCTTGTTCGTCTTTGCACCAACATCAGCCTTAAACATCTCGTAGTTTGCCTACTAGTGGAACCTCCACCTAGTGCCGATGTCCCGAATACAATCATCCATTCCTTCTGGCACACCAGTTACACCTGTCGCCACCAGTGTTGCCGCTTTATTTTTTAAGCTGTACAGCTATTGTGTTTTGATATTATCATCAGAATGAAAAGAAATACTGTATTGCCTCCTGAAGTGGATTGCTATACTGATGCTGCTCTTTTTTTTTTCTTTGACAGATTTGCTAAAAGTAAGAGACAGTACATTGAAGCACAAATAGAATATGCTAAAGAGGGCGCTATCCTATCAAAGCTGAAAACTCAATTGGCATCCCAACAATCATATGTTCATCAGGATACCCATTCTCTATGGTATGTAGGATACACTTGATAACAGTTATTCGAGTAGGACTAGTCGCTTTTGAAGGGGGGGGGGGGGGGGGGGGGGGGGGGGGGGGCGACAGCGGAGTAGCAGGGTAATATCCTTATTGGTTGCCCTTGAATCCTAATATATAACTGTTAGACCTGTTGATGCCGCTATTATAGTTAATTGCTTTGAATTTTACATAACAAATGAAATTTACAAATCTCTGGCAATCAGCCAATTAGATACTTAAGAAGATCTTACGCCTTATGGGTTTGTCTATTGCATGGTAGAACTGCAATGAAGTACGAATACATCATCTTTCTTGGATTTGGCTTTACAGCTGTATGCTCTCATGTCGTTGCTTCTGTATGTCTGATTTTGATGTTTCTCTCATGTCATCCTCAGGAGGAAAAATTCTGAACTTGCTGAAGAAGTCAAAGATCTTTCCCTTCGTGTGCAGAAATGCCTATCTGAGGTAATCTTTTGTTTCAATAATTTTGTTCATGATTGATTGTGAGCGCCTTAAGAATGGTCTCTCTGGTCTCTATGGATTATTTGCTTTTTCGAGTTGCATTTCCTTTGAAACCTTGGCTTAATATGTGTTCTTGTCAAGCTTCATGTGTGTTATCTATTTGATGTCACAATTTCTCAGCCATAAAACCAGAACGTAATGAACAGCCAAACAGTGAAGCTAAAGATTTTCCAGAAAAATGAAACAAAAGGTCACATGCTAGTTTAGATGATTATTATGTTGGAATTTGCATGCTTCATCATTGATTCCAGTACATGCTTTTAGGGTATGGATGCTCAGTGCTCTATTGGCCATAATTTATCTTTTCCACTTCTGTCAGCTGATTCCTTGTGCCTTTTTTTTATCTATCTACTATGTCTTATACTTAGAGAGTTTCATTTTATTTTCTGGAGACAGAAAATGGATAATGTTATATTGTTTTACAATATTAACGTTCTGTATATGTTGCCAAGCTTCAGACTGTTACAGGCCTGTGTACAGACCTTGCTCAACTTGAGGGCGCAAATATTCTGCAAGGTGCGATCTTCTCATGACGCAATAAATCTTTAACCTCTTTTTTGTTGTGTGTTACCAAGTCAATAACATTGCATGTTTCTAATTATGTCCATTTAGGAGATCACAATTTGAAGCTTATGCGCCAGGAATGCTACATAAGCCATCAGAAGAAGGTAATTTATGGACAAATTGTCTTCAAGCAATCATTTATCTTACCCTATATGTATCATGTAGATATTCTTCTTTTTTTTCATGCAGATCATCAATTATCTGGTCAATCAGCTTTCTGCTCATCAGTTTCTAAAGATATCATGCCTTCTTGAAAACCAAACAAAAATATCAAGTGCCTACTCGTTGCTGAAAGCTATAGAATTTGAATTGCAGAGCTATTTATCAGCTGTTGACGGCCGCCTGGTATTGCTAGCTCATTTTTTTTTGTAATTAAGTGCTGTTTAGCTGCTTGTCATTTTTCACTTTGTATCTACTGCATGAATGTGTAGGACCGGTATCATTTGATTGATCAAGCTGCGTCTGAAATGTTTGAAGAAGGGTCTGTTGATGACCGTGATTCTATCCTCCATGCTGTGAGGGATATTCTTAGCAGTCACTCAAGTAAGCAGGTTTCACCTGCAATTTCTACTGTCACTATCTACCACAAGTTGGAACATTTCGATCACCCTTTTCATTATCTGTAGGTTTTCAAGCAATGACATCAACATATGTTTCTTCGTATGGCATGATCGAGCAAATATCAGAGCTGCAAGATGAGCTCCATTATCTTCAGCATGAACTTGAAAACGTTCTTCCACGCGAGCGAGGAAGATGCATTGAGGAAATGTGAGTTGTTCCTGCACATTTTTGCCTGCAACTTCTCCGTCTCTCCTGATTTTTAAGATTTGTACTGTGCATTGGATATTTAACACTCCCAATACCATTATCAAAAGGATGAATGTGTTTGAGTTCAACAAACCCCTATTGGAAGAGTAATGAATTAGATTCTCAAAAAAGAAAAAAGAAAAAAAAGAAGAGTAATGAATTATACCTATGGTCCAATGATCACCCACTTTTGACCTCATTTGGCAGATGCAGAATGATTCAAACCCTTGAGCAAATTCTCTCTGTGCCCCTACCAGACGAGGAGCCAAAACTGACACCATGGGTACATTCTCTTACCATCTCTTCCTTTCCGTCTCTCCTCTGTTTTCCTCCGTTTTATCACAAGACACTTTGCAATGTTTTACTACAGCCGCTGATGCAATCACTTGAAGAATTGGAAATTATCGGCCAACAACTCTCTGCTTCTGTTAATGAAGTGACGATGGCTCGGGGTGAGAAGGCTGAGGTACTCTCTACATTTGTTTCTTCACACCTTGTTACTATTTTCTGCACCTGGGTTCAGAAGTCATGCTTATTCCTAATTGTCTTGCCTGTATAAATGTTGTTCTGCAGATGCTACAACAGCCTTCACGCAATGCGCAGCAGGGAAGACGTGTGTTCGTCGATTTCTTCTGCCACCCTGGGCGACTTGAGAATCAAGTCCAAGAGCTGACTTCCCGGATAAGAGCTCTCCCACAGTAATCTTGTTTCTGAATTGTGAAGAAGTTTGAGTCCAAGCTTTTCCTCCGATCATTAAGTCAGCAGAATTCTGAGTTGTTTCATCTGTTTTCATCAGGGTTCGGACTACTTGAAGTGCAGTCGTCAGCAATTGTATATCCTCAGCGTTCTGAAAACATCCTCTTCTTGCTACAGCATCTTCTTTATACTCTTGCTACAACATTCATGTAGTATATAAATACATGAAGCTCAAATTTTTAGAGGACAGATGTGCTTGGCCTTACTGCTAAACTTGCCTTTGTGATCATTCTTCATGCTGTCTGGAACATTTCTCCCTTGAATGCAAATTCCTCCAGTTGGACTTGTGCAAATAATAATATAAATAATAATATCTTTTTTGATAGTACAATACTTCAACAAAATTTCCGAGAAAATGGAAATTAACGAAACCTAGAAAATTCTAAGCACATGCTCAGATTCTACAAAAGAATAACAAATTTTGGAAAAATTTCCGTAACAGATCCATGGAGCAATTTACTACTACTTCATTTTATCCGACATATAGGCTGGGTGCACGGGTCCACGGACGAAACCGGATCAAGAAAGCAACCGGTGTACCGTAGAACCGCTTCACGCAAAGACACCTGTCCAGTCTGTACCTACACTTCCACCACCACCACGGCTCAGCTTCCGCGGCAGCACAGTACATCGTACGCAGATCCGGCCGACACTTCGCCGGCGGCGCCATTTACCCTCCCTCCTCCGGCCCTGGAACGGGACCCCTCGTCGCCCCAACTTCTCGTGGATCCGCTCTCTTTAAGGATGGTAACGCACTCGCTCTTGGCCATCCTTCCCTGCATTTGCCCTCTTCTTGGACTAGCAAAATCGTTGTGCTTTGAGCTTCTGCAGTATGGTAACTACGAGGTGTACTCCAGTGTTGTTTATCGGTAGCCGTTGCCTTGGATCAGAGGCATGTTGATTCTTCCGTTGTGAGGTTTGGTGCAGCATAGATGCTTAGATTTGGCCGTCAGTGAGTCAATGCTAATGGCCAATTGGTGTTCACTTCTAGTTAAGAATCCTGCTCAGTAGTCGTTATGTTGTAATTTAAAGCCCAACATACTCGGCTGCTAGTTAGTGTATGGCAAATCTGCAATGTGTAAGGATAAATTGGTAAAACGATTTTTTTTTTTTTTGAGGTATGGTAAAACGAAATTCGAGCAGTTGAATTGTTAAGTATTTTCAGTTGTTCCTCGTATGATTTGATTTTATCCAGATAGTAGCTTCAGCTTTAGGTTTTCAATCCTTTATTGACAAAACTTTGTTTCTCACTGCAAAGCTGTAGCCATTGAAGAGGTAGATAGTTTAGAGTTTATTTATGCAGCGTCTTTGCTGTAAATTAAGGAAAACTTATTCTTCACCACGGCACAGCATTCTTTTGCTACAATTACCTCACAGCATCACAACGTGATAGTTATTTTTTTTATAAAAAAAAATCAGAGTGTGATGGCTATTCTACTGTTATGGTCTTTGTAGGACAGAGAAGCTAAGAAAGAAGCGTTCAGGAAGTACCTTGAATCCAGCGGTGTGCTCGATACTCTCACAAAAGGTTCATGCTCCATCCCTTGTGTATATTTTAGCAAACACCAATTATGTGGATGGCTAGTTAGTTCCACTTCTTGTCTTTCAGTTCTCGTTGCGCTGTATGAGGAGAACGACAAGCCTTCTTCTGCAGTCGAGTGAGTTCACTTGGATTTAATGATCATTTGTTTCCTTACTTTTTTTTTTTTTTTTTTTGTAAAAATGACATGACATGAGCACCCTTTTGGATTTTTCATGATATAACTTGCATTCTTGTATATCCCAGATTTGTACAGCAGAAGTTGGGTGGTCCATCGATTTCCGACTATGAAAAGCTCAAGGCCGAGAAGTTGGATCTGCAATTGAAGTATAACGAACTTCTAGATACCCACAAGGAAACATGCAGACAGGTAAACCATGTTCCTTTTTTGGCAAAGTACGCTCTACTTTGTCTATTTACGTTCAGTTTTCACATTTCCAATGCTCGGTACGATCTAGTTTTATATACTGCCATGTACATCTTTCTTGTTCAAAAATCAATATCCTCAGAAATGTCATATGTTCAAGATTAAGCAAAGTTACTAGGTCCATTTGGACTATGTTGAGACTCGTGCATTCCAACAATGTGCTCTTGACATCGATCTGGTATTTCTGCTTCTGTACGGGGTATGTTGTGGAAACAGCTTATCGATTCAGCTGATTTGTGGTCGTATGTCTTTATCATGACCATGCTTTGCTTTTCTGCATCGAAATTCTCTTTGCGATATGAGATGGGTGCAGCATGTGGCAATGAAGTAGCATAGGAAGCTATCTTATTTCTGAACCTAACTTAGCCTTTGGCTCTCTGAGAATTAGTAGTGTTTTTCTTTTCTTTTTAAGTAACTGCGAGAATTAGTTACTAGTTAGTACTCCTACCGTATGTGTGGAGTTTTCTCAAAGACCAAAAAAGAAATAATTTAAAGTTATGAGCACATGATTCAACCGTTTCATTTTTGAAGGCCAAGCGAGGTTTATAAGACCTTTTTTTTTTTGTTAAGAATGGAACTGGCATTTGATCAGTTCATCTCCATCTTCTCCTTTTGCAGCTGGAGGAACTCAAGAACATGAAGTATGAAGCGCCATGGAACTGAAACAAGGGGTGCTGAGATTGTAAATGCGTCCTGAAGCATGTACTCATATATGGATGTATGAATGGCGGAAGTAGTTGTATAAAATCGAAACAACTCTTGCTAATCTATTCACATGTCCAATGTTATTCATCTTGACCCCTTTGGATAACAGAATGCCCAATCCGCTCCCGAGTACCATCAATCATCAACCTTGACAAGTATGAGCAGTTCAAGTGGGGATGAAGATTGTAGTATGAGCAGCTCAAGAGATTGTAGTTGCGATTTACAGTATAAGTTCTCATGAAGAAAACGTAAGGTCATCGCGCCAAAAGCAAGTAAGCCTATCGAAGACATTGAAGAAATCTATTTCCTAAAGGAGCATGCCAAAAGATCTCTTCAAAGGACAGCTTTTTAAAAAAGCAAGCATAAGAACATTGTTTAAGCACTCTATCTTCCTCTTCCCTTCCGTCGGTGCCCCCGTGCCCCTCTTCCTCTTCTCCTTCCGCCGTCAGGTGATGCGAGCTCTACTATAAAGGAATAGAGTTTAAGCGACAGTGAATCTGAGATTAGAAATTTAACTAATAACATATAAGGGATTTTGCCTAATAAAATTCTTCTTATTAAAGTAATGGATCACTTTTTTTTGACACAAGTAATGGGTCAGTTAACCCGGAGGCTATTCATGCTTAAGGTTAAAAAAGAAGAAGAATTCCCGCTCGCTCTTCACCGGTTCAGGCAAAACAACAATTAGCTCCGACCACGTAGTACCACGTCACGCCGCTACCTTTTTCTTAATGCCCACTACCAGCTCTGACCACGTAGTACTAGTAGCTGTTGGTGTTTCTTTCTCTGTCCACCGACGCACACCACCAGCTCGTCGCGGCACACGAAAGTAGCGGCTTAAGTGCTAGGCGAGCCCCGCCAACCCGCCTGGCGTGACCGAACTTCCAGTCACGCCAACCAGCTCGGCGCGACTCCCTGAGCAGTCTAGTCTGACATGGCATTCTATGATGACGTGGAACTAGTCGCGCCGGTCAATTTAGCGTGATTGCAATTTTAGTCGCGCCAATTTATCTGACGTGATTAAATGGTCTAGATGTTGGAAATAAAATTTTATGCAGATTATTTTTAAAATATTAATTTAAAAAGTTTAAATAATAAAAAATCTCACAATTTCAAGTAAATTACTCCTAGTATTGCAGAGAAAAAAATTAGTTACCTAATCCAAAGTTCTCTTCATGTTGCAGGTCTGGCTCAGGCTCTAATCCAAAGTTCTTTTCATGTTGCAGGTCTGGCTCAGGCTCCATGTAAGAACAGGCCTAATAATGAGCGTGTAGCCGGACACATCAACATGTCAGGTGAGGTGGAAGAAAGATAAAACCAAAAGATTCCTTCCTCGGCGTCCGGGCGCCGCTCCTCACGCGCCTGCCAGCAGCCAGGTTGGGCGGCAGTGTGGGGTCATTTGCATCATTGTGCATAGGTGGCAGATAGTGGTGAGTTTTCTCATTCATTGTGGTGGGCCAGAAGCAAATAGAAAAATATTTCAAAGAGCCGAATAGAAGTCAAGTTATTGAGCAACAGAAGCTGTACTGCACGTTCTGCCTGAGGTAGCTTGGCGCAGAGCCAAGGCTTATTGGCCTTGCTCAAAGACAGAAACTCCGGCTGCTCCTTCTACAGCGCCGAGGACAGGACCACCATCAGCTTCATGTACACCTCCTGCTCTATCTACAGCGCCAAAGGTAGGACCACCTTCTCCATCTGCTGCAGCTCCTTCTACAGTTATGATGTTCAGGTCAAGATTGGCATGGGGGCCAGGAGGACCATCTTCTGCTGGTGGTGGATTATTGAGATCAAGAGCTATGGCCTATGGGGACCAGGAGAATGGGAGATGAGGAGGTCAGGGAATGAGAAAATGAGGCTGATGGAATGTCCAGTCTATTTATACAGATGGGGTGACTTTGTGGCGCTGGATTCAACTTTTGAATTTGGTGTGTAATTTGCCGCTGCTGGCTGTAACAAGGCGGCAAAGCAAAAAATTTTGGCCGTGCAATTCACTGGTGCTGTAATGGATCGGTACGTGCATGGCATTAATTTTGTACTGCTTGCATGGTTGCATGTGTGGGCCATGTGCCTTTTGTAAACGGACTGGGATCATTTATTAGAGATAGTAGGGACTTTTTTATCTCCACCTTGTTTCAGCTGCAATTCTTTACAATGACAACTAAAATGACACGGAGAGAGCAATGGTGCTAGTCGTGTGGCACCAATTTTGTCATCGTCGTCGTAGTCGTCGGTTTGGTATCAGATGATGATGCATGCAGAACATCTGTGTGGAATCAACTCGGTGCTCATCTCAATATGTCCGTGCGTGTACTTGTAAAGCATGAATCCGGATAATATATTCTTGTGTTACGGATTCATGTGACCATGAATAATTATATTCCGATGCTGCAAATCATGAGCCATATATGAGCTCATTCGTGACTTCTTTTGATTAGTTATTCTTGCAATGACCAGTGAGGTTCCCTTTTGATTGTATAAATGACGTCGAGAATGTCAATGGCGCCTTCAACGTCTTAGAGAAGCAGCTGTGATGGAACCAACAGCGTGCTGACCTGCAGTTCTGCGACTGGCTACCTACAGCAATAGAATGTGGCAAAGTATTCTTCAACAGGTGTTGGCATCCATCACGAGATCAGAATATGTCATTATTTAGCTTTATAACCAAATTGAGCTACATTAAAGGCACTGAGAATAGCATTCCAATGGGTAAGTGATCGATTCTTTAATCTGGATCAGCTTTCATCAACTGCTTGGGCTAAAGATGGCAATAAGCTAGGTGCAGAGATCAAAGCGAGGATGTTCGAAATTTCGATCCTGCTTGCCAGTGCTTTAATTTGAAGCACAACTCTGCAATGGAGGCAGGAAGATTTCTTCAGAAACAAAATTTGTGATGAAACAACAGGAGTGATGAGAACATATACGTTTCTGCATCAGCTTCGTGTAGGCAGATGATCAGGTGCTTTTGCGCCGGCAGTTCCAGTGGCAACCAGCGTCGCCGCAGTCGCGGACCGGCACTCTCTAGCTAGCATTGCAGATTGCATAGGGGTGAGTCAATCTCTGTTCCATCTTCTCATCATCTGGGCACCTCGCTCTGCCTGCGTTCCTTCCACGTCCCCTGGCGCGCATTCCTCTAGCTTGCTAGATGACCATCCCTCCCTCCAATAGACTTAGGGGGTGTTCGTTTCCTCCCCTCTAAATTTTAGACTTTTAAAATCAAAAAGAATCTTATCATTTAAGAGCATTAAATAAAATTTAATGACAAAACCTTTTTGACAGATGAATGCTCATTTCGAGACGAATCTAATGAGCCTAATTAATCTATTTTTTGCTACAGTGATGCTACAGTAACCATCGTCTAATCACTACTTAATTACCCTCATTAAATTCGTCTCGCGAATTAGACCAGGGGTTCAGCAGTTAGTTTTGTAATTAAATTTTATTTAATATTTCTAAATAATAAGATTTTCTTTGATGTGACCTCTCTAAAATTTAGACCTCAGAAAACGTACACCCCCTAATGCTCTCCAATGTCATCACACTCTCGTTAGGTATCGTTCCCACACCAAGTGTTTGCTAATTTGCTTTCCATTATTGTTTTTTATTTTAAAATTTAAGAGGGCACAAAAGTGTGTTAGCTAAACTGGTCTGCTCTGATAAACGTTACTCCTGTGATTGGATCGCTTATGCACCTGCAGTTAATTTGGGTATGGTTCTGTTGGAGAAGCGTCAGACTTGCGCATTCTCCGTTTCAAAGCGGATGGCCATCCTTTGCGTCATGCACCTGAAGTTGATTTGTGAAGAATGACCCCCCAGCCCCAATTGATCAGAAAGCTCGACCGCAGTCCTGTCAAATAGGTTTTTTTTTTTTTTTTTTTTTTGAGCAATAGTCCTGTCAAATAGGTGTGTGTGTCAGGAAAATAAAAGGAAGACGGCAATAGCTAAGTGGGCTGGCAAACTGTGCAGCCCAAAAAGGTAGCCCACCGAGACCATTCAACCGCCCATGCACAGGGCCCGCGCGCCAAGATCCAGCAATCTCAGGATATTACGAGTTTTTCCATTACGCTATGGAACTCCTCTGTTATATATTTTCTTAGCCCGCTAGTCATACCAGAGGTGTTCAGCAAGCAAACCGTGATTAGCTTGACTGCAATCATATTTTGCTGGAGATGGATAATCTGTCCTTGGTGAAAGCACTGAACTCTGAAGGGGAGGATCGATCGGGTGTCACGAGATTATGGCATGAGATTCAAGAGCTCGGCAGGTTTTTTATCATATTTTAAAGTGGTTTTTGTAAGAAGGGAAGCAAACGGTGCTGCACATCTTCGTGCCAAATTAGCTTCATCGAATAATCGTGTGTCTCTCTGGTGTGAATCGTGTGATCAACTACCAAACTGTTTAATGGAGGTGATCAAGAGAGATTGTAATCATGCTCCTAATTAATAGAGCTCTGTGCCTTGCCCTCAAAAAAAAAGAAAGAAAGCAAACCGTGATTAGGGAATGGACGGTCCACAACGTCCTGTATATCATTGTATTGTGAATTATTTTTGAACATGGCTGCCTATGCGGCCATGCGCGACCTGCCACCTGCCACCTACTTGGAATGGACGTTTTGTGAGCCAAGATCATTTAATTAGGTGGTTGGGAGGCCAGGTTTACTCGGCTTAAGCCCCACCTTATTGTTGGTGTGCAATTAATTCGCTCTTATCATGTACTTAGTACTCTTTATGTTTCAAATTATATAACATTTTTTATTTTTAGATATCGTGTTTGATTATTCATTTTATTTAAAAATTTTGTGCAAATATTATTTATTTTATTGTGATTTGTTTTATCATTAGAGATACTTTAAGTATGTCATATTTGGTTTTATATTTGCACAAAAAATTAAATAAGACGAATGATCTAACCTGATATTTGAAAGTTAAAAGCGTTATATAATTTGGAACGAAGGGAGTACGCATTGGTAAAGCCCGTTCCAGCATCACCCGTGAAGAACTAAACGCGA
Organism: Eragrostis curvula; assembly: GCA_007726485.1. Taxonomy (NCBI): domain Eukaryota; kingdom Viridiplantae; phylum Streptophyta; class Magnoliopsida; order Poales; family Poaceae; genus Eragrostis; species Eragrostis curvula. The sequence continues at coordinate 55,373,460 of CM017442.1, forward strand.
TAAGCGAATCTGGTCTGTGGGCTCTTGATGAATTTGCAACATAACTTGGTAACAAGTCTAAATAATTCTCATGATCAGCTAATTAGAGAAATTGAATACAAAAGATCAGCTATTGATATGATTTTTTTCAGATATTTCTAGAGATGCCAATTTGGTAGCTGATGCTTTAGCTAGAAGTGCAGCTCAAATCAGTGATGAAAATCCTGTTATTTCGTGTACAAATATGAATTATCGAAATGATTGTCGTTTTCTATGTCTGACACGTAACTGCCCCCCCCCCCCCCCCCCCCAATTGGCAAAACTGTGTAAAATTTCCTATATTTAATAAATTGCCCGTCATGGTCGCGTTTTCTTCAATAAAAAAATTGCAAGATGTGAATCAAAACCAAATTCACCTCTTCGGATAAATGCCCCCACCGTGCTAGTATAAAAGCCCCTGCTCGTGCTGCCGATGAGGCCACGAAACGCAATCTTGCAAACTAGCCCCCGAGATAGCCTATCTCAATCACAATCTCGTTCTCGATCTCACCGGGGAAGGAGAAGCATGGCGGCCGAGGAGGGTGTTGTTATCGCGTGCCACATCTCCGAGGAGTTCAAATCCCAGATGAACAAGGCCAAGGAGTCCGGCAAGCTGGTACACTCATTCCTCGGCGTAGCTAGAGCTCTAGACACCTAGGTGCACACCTTACTTGACGGGCCATCACAATGATGCACATTTTTTGTTTAGAGTCGTGCACATAAGGTAAAAATTAGATGATTGCAACTGAAATTCATTTCGAACCATGGTGCCGGTGCAGCATGGTAGCCTTATCTGGTTTCTCCAATGCCTCGGTTCCCGACCCCACCTCTCCCTCTCAATCCCACGGTGTTTTATGGCGCGTCTCCCCGTATTTTAGCGCGTGTTTTAGGGATTACCTTGATCCGTGCTGGTACTAACATCAATTTGGCATCTGTGTTTAGATCCCCGATCTGAAGCCTGATTTACTTGGGATTGGTACGGTGGTTGCGTGATGATTCTCTGGTAGCTTGGCCTGGTTTGGGTTTCCTGTGTACGTTTGGAATTTCGCATGTTTTTTTCTCGAACGAATTTTGCATGGTTTCAACCGTAGGCCTGGTACAGTCTTGATTTTAGTTATATATACTAAAAAACAGAGTTTTAGTCACCAAGTTTTTATGATCAAGAAAAAATTTCTTTATTGGTCACTAAAAGTTGATTAATAGTGATCAACTTTTGAGATTTTTGATGGTCATACGATTTTAGTGACCAATATTATAGTACTCCCTCTGTTTCAAAATATATGCATTTCTGGCTTTCTACTAGATTCATTAAACATTCTCTGAATCTGGATACTCAGAAACATAGCCAGAACTGCATATATTTTGAAATAAAGGGAGCAGTTACCAATGGTATGTTGGTTACTACATAATTTTAATCATCAATATATACAATTATTGGTCATTATATATATAATGACAAAGTTTTAGCCATCAAAATATGACCAAACTTGTTGGTGATAAAATAACTATTGTGACCAACAATACATCAAGTATCTTGATGACTAATGGTCATTTTTTTTATTTAGTGTATAAAATTGTGGGTGGGCTTTCGTCAAAGGCTGCTGGGAGTGGGCCTTTGTTTCATGTTTTGTGGAATCATCAGGCATGATGATAGAACTCGCCTCTGTTCTGAAGCCATTAAGAGTAGGATAGAATTCATGGACTTTTGGCTCTCTTAGGAGTTAGGAAGTCAGCACAATTCGGCAGCTGTTGACCGGCCTTTGAAATTTTTCTTCGCTGATGTGACCAGTTTGTTTTCATTGACTTATCGGCAATGACTGATGAGAATTTGTTCGCACGTGACAGTGATGTTTTGAGAACTAGCGAACCCGAGTAATAATGCGCATGACGTGCGGTCTATTGAGCTACGAACGTCTCTTTGTTTTCGTCAGTTCCTGGTGATGGTTCAGCAGGGTGATAATCCTACATCCTGACATGGCGCTCTGAACTCCTCCGTCCTGCAGGTGATCATTGACTTCACTGCTTCCTGGTGCGGTCCTTGCCGCATCATTGCTCCAGTCTTCGCTGAATTAGCCAAGAGGTTCCCTGGCGCTGTCTTCCTGAAAGTTGATGTTGACGAGCTGACGGTGAGCATGTTACCACCCGATTATCCAAGACAAGAGAGGTCGCCCTTTGACAATGGACTAATACTGTTTCTTGCTCCAACAGGACGTTGCCAAGGAATACGCTATCGAGGCGATGCCAACCTTCCTCTTCATCAAGGACGGGAACAAGGTCGACACTGTTGTTGGAGCCGACAAGGAGGAGCTCCAGGCCAAGGTCGAGCAGCACCATGGCGCCATCGCCACCGCATCCGCCTAAGAGGACAGCAAAGGGTTACTCCCAATAAGAGCCAGTGTCGAGTCGTTGTTCGGTTTGATCAGGATGATTGAGGTCTAGAGTTTGGATATGCCTCTGGCATTTGTCTAAAATACTTGATACCGCTATAGATGCTTGTAATTGTGAAGTTTGCGCCTGAGTGTCTTCGCTATTATGTTTGAGTGTGACCACGAAATACTTGATGCTTGCAGTCATTTGATGTTAAACCTGATGCTGGCAATCATTTGCTGATAAACTTAATGCCGGTAGTCATTTGATGAAATTGTGCTGTGTTATGAGCTTTCCTGCCTGATGGGTTATTCTTCCAGTGAGTTTTCCATCGGTGCTGAGGCTAAGCGCAGAGACGTTTCTTTGGTCCAACATGCAGAACATGGTGTAAGATCTCGTGTGTTGGTGAGATTGGAAACCGCACGCACTGACGCAATGTGAACAAAGAGATACTAATGATTTACTTCCGGTGTAAGCCCCTTGGAATTTATCTGACGTACAATATATTTTCTTATCCCCTATATTCTACATCCGAACTATATAGATCAGATTTAGATATGTCAGAGGATGGGATTTTGCATGTAACAATGTGCAGTGGGATTGCTGAGAAAATTCAAATACAACATGCTCAAAGGAATCCTTGACATTTCTTAATAAAAAATATTGCTGGCAAGCATATGAAACTTTCAAATTTGCGGAGTAGCAGATGGATTTACACGGTAGTGCTTTCATATTGAGTTTCAATTTTCATTTTGATTTCTGAAACGCTTGAGTTTCAATTTGTTTGTGTTTCAAGCTGAGTCTTGCAATTTTTTTTTTTTTTTTTTTTTGAGACTGAGTCTTGCACTTGAAATAACGGTTCTGAAGGATGCAACGGAATATTGTGTTTCCCACCGGGGTGATGCTTATGTTATAACACTAATTCCTATTGGACTAAGAAAGTAAGTTCTAGGAGAACCTATCCGACTCTTAGTCCAAGGTGTGGGCAATTTAAACTATCCTAGAAGGAAAGGAGAACCTCCAACCCGCATATAAATAGTGGAGTACCCCAAGCATTGTAATCACCAGTTTATTCAGAATAATAAAGAAGAGGCTCCACCGTACATTGTGTCTTGTCTCTTGTTTACTTTTGTGAGTTGTTTCCTACCGTCAATAGCGTGTTACAACACGTTATCAGCACGCTCCGCCGCTGAGCCACCGGAGTCGCCGACCAAGAAGAAGCCGCCGAGTTGAATTCGCCGCCTCGGGATTTGCGCCGACCTCGGGATGTGTGCCACCTCGGGAAAAGCGCCGCCTCGGTTTCCGTGCCTCGATGACCTCGACGTCCGCGCCAACACGAAGCTGTTGATGGGACCGGGAACGACTGCACGAAGTCCTGAAGCCTGCGTTGTATACGCCTTACGCGGTTAAGTCCTTGGTTCTATCCTACGCGATAGTGATCAGTGCATGGTATACATGCATAGAAATTGCAAGGTAAACCAGTTGATCGACCTACTTGTAGTGTTGATCGCGATGGCTCGTTGCAGCCATGGATCTGAAAATCCCCTTGCATATGGACCTGGTTTTTCTAAACCAGGATTTATCGCGTCCCTACATCTTGTTTTGTTAGGGCGACAGAATTGAATTGCATCGCATACACAATTGGTGGGGCTGGTAGCCGCCACCGCCGCCAGCGACAGCACCGCTGCGTCCACAAGCAACATAAGCGTGGCTCGCAGACCACAACGAACACATACATGCATCACAGCAAGTAAATAGAAAAGAAAATACAAAAGGGTCGAAAACCTAACCCTAACCCTAAGCGCGACTCGCCGGATCGAGGAGCTGTTCACGCACGTGGGCCTGCAGATCCCAACGCCTCCCAACCCTAGCTCATCGGCGACGAGCCGGATCTCGCCGCCGACCACCCGAGCCGCGTCGAGCCCGCAGGCCGCGCGACAAGCCTGCACGCACCGCACAGAGCCCGCACGCCGCGCAGAGCCGAGCCTTGGGCTCGGGCTCGGAATCTTCCACCGCGCGGGGCCCGCCGACCTCGCCGCTGACTCACCACGAGCCTCGCACGTGCTCGCCGGACCCAGATCCGAGGCCGAGGTCACCGGATCTGACCTCGGGCCGCCCAGATCTGGGGGCCCGGGACCCCACCGCCGCAAGGGGGGCTTGGGGTCTCGTCTTCCTCGCACGCGACGGCGGTGAGCCGCACACTCACCCGCCGCCGCACCTCGCCACCTCCGCGCCCCCCGCACCGGGGCCGAGATCCGCCACCGCGCTCCCTGCACTGGAGCCGCGGCCCGCCTCTGCGCCCCTCGCACAGGGGCCAACCACCGCCACCGCCCCGGCGACGAGCCTCGCACGCGCTCGCCCGGGGCCCCCACCTCTTCCTCCGCCGCGTGCCATGGCGCCGAACCGCCACCTCAGGGAGCTCGAGGATGAGCTCACCCGCGCCAACGACGAGCTGAGCCGCCGCGCCCTGCACGCGCACGGGCGCGGGCTCCTGCCGCCGCCGGACCGGGGAGAGAAGAGGAGAAGGGGAGAGAGTGAGTGGATAGGGTTGAACCCTAATCCGACTCGGCTCTTATACCCGGCCGGGCAGGCCGGGCTGGTGGGCTGGGCCGGGGTGGGCTTGGTGGGCCGTTCCGGCCCACTAGGCCGGCCTGTTTCGGAAAAACAGAAAAAGAAAAAGAAAAATGCGAGGAAAATTCGGAAAATTGGAAATTTTGCGGAAACCCCCTGAATAAGCTAGAAATTGCTGTTTAGTCCTGAAGTTTTGCAGAATACACATTTACTTTTTCCAGATTGGAACCGCATTCCATGAATTTTACAATTTGGCCCAGATTGTTCTGAAATTACATTTTGACCCTGAAATTTTGTAAAATTGACCCTGTAGTCTCTGGAAATTGTCTGGTTACTGTTATTTTGCTGAAAAGGCCCTGAAGTTTTCCATAATAGAACCGCAGTCCTATTATTTTGCGAATAGGTCCAAATTGTTCTAAATTTATGATTTGACCCAGAATTTTTTGCAAAATAGACCTAGTAGTCTCTAGAAATTTGCTGAACACTGTCATTTTGCAAGTAACACCTCGGGTTTCAGGGAATTTATGTCTGAAATATAATAACTTGCTGTTTTTGCTGTTTTAACCTCTTGTTTGTGCATAATTGCTGTGTAACTTGATCTGAAATCATGCATATCATGTCTAAGCAATTAAAACATGATAAAAGTGCCTTTAATCATAGAAACATGGTTTTAGGTCTTTCTTCGAGTTTTTAATCCACTACTTTTTGCATTCTACAAATTGTTTACTCAGAAGTAAACCTATGCACTTTCATATGAACATCTTGTAGATGTCTCACGCAGTGAAATGTGAATTCGATGTGCTTGCCATGAATGGTTTTAACTAATTATCTTGGTCACGTGATGATGAAATCCTCTTGTGTGGTAAAAATCTCTTGAAGATGATTAAACCGAAGAATGAGGACACTAATCCATCTGAAGTGGAGGAAACTTAGAAACTGTATTTTTTGAGACATCACTTAAGTATTATCCTGAAAGATCAAAGCATGAATGAAAATAGTCCACATGTCTTGTGGCACTCTCTGAAAGAGATTGTTGAGATAACTGAATATATCTTAAAAGATGAGCGTGAATGGCCGCACCAACGCTTTCAACGTTACAAGACATTTGAGGATTATTATACCTCATTGTATGAGAATTTCACTCACATGAAGCTTTGTGGCATTGGACTTGCTAGTAGCAAGGAACTCATACATACTTTCTCTCTTTACCTTCCACCATAAGCTCAATTATATGAGTAGCCAAAAAACTACATTTCATATGTAGGCCTAAGTACTGCCTTGCAGCAGGATTAGAAGAAGAATGAGATGATCTTGCATGATCATATATCTCGTTATACTGGCTAAATAGCACTGCATGAATCAAATGCTAAACCATTCAAGAAGAATGATAAGATAAAAGGCCAATAGAAGGCGCCTCGGAAAGGTAAAGGCAAAACTAGGCAATTCATGAAGAATGAGAAAGCCAAAGCTAAGCAGCCTATTGAGAGAGAATATGGTAAACAAGATCAAGATTATTAAAAGTGTAAAATGAGAGATTTTTTGTTTTGAATTTATAAACACCCAAGCACCATGTCGATATGTACCAAAGAACTTCATGATAAGAAGAAGAAATCCCTAAATGAATTAAATTTCATTACAAGCAAGTAGCTTGATGAGGAGGAGTATTCACAAACCACTGAAGAGAAGAATGAATACATCACGAAGATGCACATTGGTACACCACAATGTGAAACCAATGACCTTGAAGGACCAAGCAGTAATTCTGAAATTTTGCTTTGGATGATAACCTCATGAATGAGGATGATCTTCTTGGTAATGAATTATTGAAGTTGTGCATGGGGACTTGAAATAGTCTAAAATACCTATCTAGTAGATGGTAATAGTAGAAGTAGTTATGCAATTAGTTGCAAATTGTTGAATTGAATTAAGTGGATTAACGTAATCTCTAGTAGAGATCTCGTTTTGAATACATAGTAACTTGAAGTCTATGTGAGCGCCTTGGTTTTTATTTTACCTTGTTGTTATTTGGTCTTTTCTTGAAGTATTTGCCTTTGTTTTTGCCTAGAAGTGTAATACAATGGAAGGGAAACTATGTCTTGTACATCTCTTGTAGAGATCTCTTTTACCTATGCTATAACATGAAGTCTATATGAAGCTAGGTATTGGCTTGGTTTTTCTTGCCTTTGTTTATTACTTGAAGTATATTTTGTTAAATTTCGTTTGGAATACATGAAATATATGCTGAACATATTGATTTGCCAAGTCTATTAGTATTAATCATTTGCAATGATATTTGTCCACTATGAAGCCACATATAACCTTGTAGGTTATTGCATAAAGTTCTCTGTGCACTACTACCAAGTAGGTAGAATGAAAATTGCATTTTCTTGGCAGCACATGAACCAATGCAAGCAGGAAGAACGGAAAACACTGGCATTATAATTGATTTTAAAGATCAATTTTGCCTTGCAATAGTGTGATCCTTCACATTGTACCGAATACAATAAAACTTGAAGTTTGTATTATATCTACCCCACTCACATTATTTTTTTTTAGAACATTGAGTACACGAATGGTACATATGTGAACTTTTCATACCAATTACTATTATACAAGTAGTATAATTGCAGTCTATGATACATTTGAATTGTGTCGTAGAGAATGCAAGAAGCATTCAATGAACTTGAAGTTTAGTAATAGTATGAAAAGGGGGAGGATGTTGATAGATGATGGCATATGTAGATATACTAGAAAATCTAATAGACATGATCTGATCCTATATGATTGGGTTAACCATTGCACATGAACATGTTGCTTGAAGCATAGCCTTTTAAATCAATTTATCATTCAAGTTGTGTATGAATTTCAAGAAGGAAACACAATCTGCACTAGTGTGCTGGCTTGCACGCCATTAATTTAGCAATTACTAACCTTGCATGGTTTCTATATCTATCTTTTGCTTTGCGCCTGAACTATGGCCTGTTGCCATTTGCGCTGTCCCATACTTACGGATTGAATGTCATACCGAATGCGACACTCCATTGAATTGATACTACACTTCTTACATGCAACTAAGGTTTTTCACCTCCATGTTGCATCACGAATTGTGCACTGAATGCACATAGACAACTGAAACTTGTCAGAACTTCTCATATCAAGAAGATTGAGATTAGGGGAAGTATAGTGGTCTAATATGGGATATACTCAAATGAATATGAGTACGCGGAATTAGAAGGGTGACTTTGCTAATCTATTGTGCAAAAACTCGGTGATAATGAAATTGATTTGGCTATTTGAATTGTTTATGGAATAGACCTGCAAGTCTATAATATGACAATCAAACATTTTAGAAGAACAAAATTCCTTGCATGTTTTAACATTATGAAACTTGTAGTTTCTTTGACTTTGAAGTGTTTCATTTGAAGTTTGTGGTTTATGCAAGTAAATCTATTTTGTTGCGATGAAAAAGAAGCTTGACATTATCATTGTTTTTCCGACATGATTGCTCCATCCTGAATTGAGAGCATGTCTCGCTCACTGCATATATTATCATAAGTGCGTGAATATTTAGCAAATATTTTCACTATCTTTGCATACATGAATGGGCTCTCACTTAAGTTTGGTGATATAACCTGAAAGTTATGTCAATTGAATGCCTATGATAGGAGATATTACTAGAGATTGTATGCTATAATGTCGGCATTAGGGGGAGAATGAATCCAGAATTAAATGCCTTACATTAATCATTCTGGGAATGCTTGAAGCAGGAATGGAATCACGCACTGAATATGCGCATGAAGCGTATACATACGCATGAAGCGTAATGCCAGAATAATCTTGAATGTAGAGAGGAGTAACTAAAAGTTATTAACTTGAAGTTAAGTTTACAAGAAGTAAACCGAATACCGCGTGTGATATATCACGAGGACGCTTGTGCTTATATCACCGATCGACTTGTTTGTCATTGATGTAAAATCTATTGGGACGCCTTTAGATTCTACATCAATGGACGCTTGTCATTTGAATCTATTCATGCATAGAAGCATGACTTCTCCACCTCTTGAAGAGAACACTTCATGAAGAAAGATCAAGAACCTCTCATAAAGAGAGATCATCATGAAGATGAAAACCCAACACCATTGTGCACACAGAGTTGGTAATGCAGAACAATCGAATAATATGAGAATAGAAGAAAAGTTATACAACATCTCCTCATGAATTGCAATTGTTTCTCTCGCGAAAGAGAGAACCCGGATCCGGCAACAAAGTCCATGGCAAAGACGCTTGTCGCGTTACTATCGGGTCAACGAAGAATGCAATTGAAGATATGAACCGTAATGGTGAAAGTATATGGTTCATAAGTCTCTGAAAGACTGATATTCTCATACTACGAATGAAGTTTTACTGCATCTTTGGCAAAATATAAATGATAATTGAATATGCAGTTAGTCATAGGATTCTGCAAATCCGAATGACAATGATCCTCGAAGGACAATGAATAATTCCTGAAAAGAATTACCGCGACAAATAAAGTCTTTTTGAAGAATGACTTAAGACTCTAAGATATAATATTGTCTTGAAAGATGATATACATATCAAAGAGCCTCTCGTAGGAGAGAATGTATCTCACAGAAGAGAATAATATCCTGAAAAATATCCTTGAAGGAATAAGTCATGGAATGACTTGCCAATCGAATCTTGAATAACTCCATCTATCCCAGAAGTGAATATAGACCTGACTATATGGGAATCATAATACCTTGAAGGTATGAGTACTCAGAAAGTACATGCTAGCATAAGAATTATGATTTCCTACATTACCTGAGAAGGTAATGAAATATTGATGGTAATTATCCCTAAAAGAAAATAAAGATTAATTGAAGAAATAACAATGGTCATAATCTTGTCTTGATCCTTGATAGATTACAGATACAGATCATTTGAGAAGTATACCCTAATAATCCTCAGAAAGGATTAATCTTCTGCAAAGATAATACTTAGTTTGTATTGCACAATATAGCAAATAAGTGATTACTTGGTCGAATCAAGTAGTTATGAATGAAGCATGTTGCTCTACTACTCTCATCATAGTAAACAGAAGAACTATAAAGAAGGTCTATGAAGGACTTAGCATTGTGGTATTAAGTTACCATTTGCTAATGCACATTTACACAAAATGCGACTAAGACATATTAAACTCAGAAGTTTAAAGGATGTCATCATAAAGGGGAGCATATATAGATTATCTGAAATCATCATTGAATACGTCACTTAATTGTTTATGATGTAGAAGATCGCTATCTTGAAGATAATAACCAAGAAGGTTTAATGTTGTATTTTTTTTTCCCTTTGTGAGTTTTTATTTAAAGGTTTCTTACATAAGGTTTTTAACGAGGCAACATGTGCGAATACAGCTTGCATTAATATTGCACTCTTTTTCCTATATGAGTTGTCACTTGAAGGACTCTTGGAAGGTTTTGATAAAGCAATATTATGCAATATAAGTAACGGTACTATGTACTCTTTTCTTCATTTTTTCCCACTGAATTTTTATGAAGGAGTTTTTAATAAAGAGACATGTGTGTCGTCGTAAAATGACCAAAGGAGAGTGTTATAACACTAATTCCTATTGGACTAAGAAAGGAAGTTCTAGGAGAACCTATCCGATTCTTAGTCCAAGGTGTGGGCAATTTACCAAAGGAGTATCTATCCTAAAAGGAAAGGAGAACCTTCACTCCGCATATAAATAGTAGAGTACTTAATCACCAATTTATTCAAAATAATAAAAAAGAGGCTCCATCCTACATTGTGTCTTGTCTTTTGTCTACTTTTGTGAGTTGTTTCCTACCGTGTTACCACAGCTTCAAGATCCGTGCCGGGTGATCGAACGGTCGATACTGAATCTTCTCCGGCACGGAGCTCCAAGAAGGGCCATAAATGTATGTTTTGCAGTTCGCCCCCTCAAACAGTCAAAACTCCTCCGCCTCCGGCAATGCCACCGCCCCCCTTCGCCTCCGCCACCGCCACCGCCACCCGCGTCGCCGCCCTCTGGGTCGTCGACGCCCTCGCCGGCGATGAGGCCCTCGACTTCTCCGTCCTCAAGGGTAAGAGGCCGCGCCACTAAACTCCTCCGTTCGCCTCCACGCTTTCGTTCTCTCACCTAGGGTGGTTACTGGTATTCTGCAGCGCTGGTGGGCGCCTCGCCGGAGTGCCTCGCGGGCGCCCCCGAGGCCACGCGTGAGCGGGTGGCGCTACGGTGCCTGCAAGAGGTCGCCTCCTTAGCCTCGAAAGGGGACGCCGCGGCGACGGCGGGGGTGCTTAGGTTTGAGGCCGCCCGCTCCTGCGAGGATGTGCTGCTGGAGCTCGTCGGAGAGGTGCGTATTCCGCGTGCGACCGTATGCTATGTCGCGGTGCTGATTCCCCTTTCCGTTTGTGTCAATCAGTGGCATTGGCTTCTGTTCATTTGGATAGGTGAATCAGGCCACTTGGGAAATATTTTGTTCAAGGATTAGTGGGTAGTTTCTGTTAGCCTTCTCTGCGGTGATGATGTGGTTGTATTGTGTAGGATTGGTCAATCGAAAAATTTTAGTAGTAGAGTCTCACGTGTGGGAGCAAGGAAATGTCCCGGTACTAGCAAATGTGGGTTTCTGTACATCTGGAATTCTGGACAGTGTGTCTTATTGCTGTCGTACCTTGCTACACGATATGACTGTCACATTGTGTTGAAACTCAGAAAACAAAGCAATGAGATATTTCATGGGATTTCATTCCGTGACAGAATCAGGGAGTTGCTTTTCGAAGACCTGGTTAGATGTTTATTTTCCAGATAATTCTGTAGGGCTCTGTGTGTACAGTTCTTATGTAAGCCTGCTTCTACCTTTAGCAGATCACTAGCCCAATATTCAATTCCTCGCAATATTCATGGATGGACCATGTTAGTAATCAAGGGGATGCATGCTGTTGAAATGCTTGTCGATGTTTCCGTGCTGATTCCTAAAAATGTACCTGCTTCCTCCTGTTAAGACCTGTGGATTTGTTTGGTCCCTGTCATCAATTGTTCTGTAAAGGTTGTGGCTGTCATGACATATGCTTCTGCTACTACTCTTCTGCATATTTGATATTCAATTTCCAAAAGATTACCGAATGGACTGTTTTGGAACGATAACTTTTTTTAGAAAGCCAGGAGTGTCATCTTAGTTGCCATTCATCACATAAAAAAGTGTCTATGGACCTCCAGGCTCTATACTTCTATTTATCCATGGAACCTAGTGCTTATCGGTGCTTCTTTTCGCGTTATGTGACTAGATTTTTAACACTGAAAAAGAACCGTATGTTTTTTTAAACAAAAAGACACTTTGTTATTTTGTTGTTATCGAGCCCTTCTGAGTCTTCAGATGATTTGCGGTTTGTGTTACGTGATTATAAAATATGCAGGCAGGAAGTTCAGGAACTTTGGATAAGGATATGCTTCCACCCTTCAGTCAAGACATCCAGAACATTATCTGTATGAAGAAACCTACATTACCAGAAACTTCATTTGAGTTGGTAAGTCAAAAAGCTGTTGTCCAAATTATTAATGAAAAATGCCAAAATGACTGTGAAAAAAAATTGTTTGCTCTTCAGCTTAAAGAAGTTGACCCAGAGATCGCATCTGTGGTTTCACCATCCCAATTGGAGCAGAATGACACCAACCCAAATGTCAATGATCAGTCCTTAAGCAGCAGCCACAATCATGTAAATATAGAGAAGCCTAAGTTCCCTACAGACAATGTTGAGTTTCAGCAAGAGACTTCAGCAAATTTAGTTGATGAAACAGAATCAAGAAATCTTGAAAACCAACCATGCACATCTGACAGTAAGTCTTGTGATCATCAGCAAGCAGATGATGCAGATGCTGTTGGTGACAGGCCTCCAGAGAACAGTCTTGCTGTGGATGAGAATGTGCCACTTGGAGCCGTGCATGCTTCAGCTGGTTGCAATGTGGCTTTGCAGGGAAGCACTAATGAACTTTTGTCGAAGAAGGATTCAGAGGTTCATGCTGCCATGGTTCAACCTCAATCTCCCAGGGAACATTCTCCAAATCCACCACCTCACTATAATGATGGAGAGAGACCGCATGATGATGCTGTCAGTGATCAGTCCTTGACGAATCTCAGCCATGCAGGGCTTGACACGCATGCTGCTGTAGCTCCAGCTATTGACAGAAATAGCGACGCCTTACCAACAAATGCAGCTGAACCTGGGCATGTGCCTGATTTTGTTCCTCAAGAGGATACACCTGTGATCTCGCAACCTCACAGCAGCAAAACTGATCCGAATGCTCTGCAACATGAGAGTGGAGATAAAGTAAATCGAGATCTGGATGATGTCAGTGCAACTATTCAGCCGGTGGAAAAGGATCATGTTCATGAGGAGACGACCCTGGAAGCTGCTAGTACAGTACCTCCTGTCAGCTGCAATGATGCAATTCAAGGAGATCAATCTGAAACCAACCATCTGCCAGAAAATGCTACCGCGCATACTGCAGTGTTTGAGGAGCAGAATGGTGACAAGTCTCATATAGAATCCAGTGGTGCAGACAAAGTTAATCATGATGATGACAGCGTCTTGGAAAAAAATACTGTCCACGGTAGTCTGAATGTGCAGGGTACCCTATTGTCTCAAAACTGCAATTCAGTCTTACATGATAAAACTTCAGAAGCCAATAATACATGTGAGCAGAATACTGGAAAGAGCGGGACTGATATTCAGAAAATTGACTGCGGTACTTCTATTCCAAACCCCATTCAGCATGGTAATGGGACAAGCACAATGAAAGCATCAAACACGACAAATCTTGGAGATACCTCTGCGAGAATACCACATGTCTCTTCCTCATATGATAATCTCCCTGGCATTGCTGCTGCTGGCCTTCTGTCAATGACTAACAAAATGCCGTTTGGCCCGGGGGATCAAGACATCAATGATTCTCTTGAGGGCTTGTCGCAACAAGATTTGTGCATAAAATGTGGTAAAGGTGGCCAGCTGCTGAAATGTAGTGGCTGCTTGTTAGCCGCTCATAATAGCTGTTTTGGATCGTCAGTGACATTTCAAGAGACCGATCTGTTCTACTGCCCAGTATGCTTCTATACGAAAGCAACTGAAGCATATCAAAAAGCAAAGAAAACATATTGTGAAGCTAGGAAAAACCTTGCTACTTTCCTTGGGACAACGCAAGTGATCAGCCAACCTGATGAGCAACAAACTGGAGTTCTGCCAACGGCTCCCAACAGAGGGGGTCAATCCAACGCGTCTGATACGTCAAAAAGGAAAAATATGAATAAAAATGAAGCAGAAGCAGCTAACCTCGCTCATCAAGACAAAGAGCCTGATCATCAGAGGAAGAAGCAGAAAATTCATGCTACAGAAAATGGTTATCCTGAGGAAAGAGTCACTGAGAAGGCGTCCCTTGTTCGAAACTCTAATATTCCGACAATGAGTAAACATTCTGTGCTCAAGAATAATAGTAGCGACAAAGTTCAGGATGCAGAGCGACAGCAGCGGAGGGAGAGCAAAGAAGCTGGTAATGGCGATTCATCCCATGAAACACGAAGTTCATCTCAAAAGAGATGTGATCCTCCTGCAAATCAAGAAGTTGAGGCTGACAAAGAGGATAGTCCTACAAAGTCCCACCAATCTAATGATTCTGATGAAATAGAAGCTTCATCTTCAAATGACTCCGGCAAGCGATCATCACCCCCTTGGCGCAAGATGAGACACAGAAAATCAAAATTACGACAAAAGGAGACAATGGTAACCAGTGATTCTAGAAAAACTATTGCACAGCAGGATCAACATATGTCTTCTCCATCAAGAAAAAGAAAGTATGCTCCACACAAGCGCTAGTAAGTGTTACCAGTGGAGTTTCATTGCCACTTCTTTTCCTAACTTTATTCTTGCTGTGTTCACAGAGTCAAAAGCCTAACTGGTTTGCAAAAAAAAAAAAAAAAAAAAAAAAAAAAAAAAAAAAAAACTAACTGATTTTGTTTCTTTGGATGTAACATGACCGCGGACTGTATTAATTTAGAATCGAATGGTATAGGGAGTGTTAGTTTAGATGCAATAAATAAAGCTCTATCACGAATGTCAGTGGGATAGGGCAGTTAGTGAGTTCCAGTGATCCCTTGTCTAACAATGGTATTGCTCTTGCTAAAATAACTTCCATAATTTCTTAGCTAATGTTATCGTGCTCTGGATGTCCTTGGATGTCATCTTAAATTCGTGTATGACTTTCAGAAATTTAGGTGGAGTTTTTTAGGTGCCCCTGGATGGTTCTACTGCATTTTCGTTAGGATTATGATGTTAGATCAGATTTAATTTTCATTAGATTCTGCCTCGGCATAGTTTGTTATGATTAAGCAGTGTTGAATTGCAGAGATGTTGCCTGATGTTGTGGATGTCATTTGCATTTCATTATCGGTTTGTAAGTTTGCACTGAGCATGAGGTTTTGTCTAAGATACCCTATTTTGAAATTTTCTTACTACTAGTTAGCAGTATTCCATATGCGGTTGCTGTCCTGCAAGTAGGCAATGCAGATTCAGATGTTGATTCGGTATTACCCTTGACTACCATATTTTTCTCTCCCGTCCATGATGCGGAGGAAATTCTGAACACCTGCAACTCAGCTCCATGCATGTGGCACCATGATTTAAAACGAATGAAATTTCCTTCCTATGGAGTACTTGTTGCTGTTGAATTGAACTGTGATGCTTCATTCATAAACACTTGTGAACTGTGATGCTTTATTTGTTAACACTTGTGAACTGAACTGTGATGCTTTATTCATGAACAGTGAAATGTGGCACCTACCATATTTGTCTTTAGCTAGTTTGAATGTTCTTTATTCATAAACACAGTGAACTGTGATTCTTCACATACTCTCCTCAGTGTTAGTTTCTGTTGTTTCTGGTGTAAGGTCTGATACGTTATATGGTTTCCTTTTTTCTAGCAGATTTGTCTTTGTAATGTAGTTTGAATGTTCTATATCTATTTGTTCTTTAGGTAGTTTGCATTTGAATACATTACATGATGTGTGTCAATGTGTCAATAGCCATGATAGAACATTATGTGCACACCAAAAGGAGACTGAACCATAAAATAATCCAGCATTCTGCCGGTGGTTTTTTCCCCGTACATATTCAGATGCTCCGTTTATATCTGGAAAATTTTGTATCTTAAAATATACCATTTTATGGTGTCTACTATGCTATTTTTCAAGGACTGAGCACATCAATCTTGCAGTTCCAATCCTGTTGCGCCTTCTGGCAGGCGCTCGAAGCTCTCTTGGACGGAAGAAGAGGAGACAACTTTGAAGGTAAGCATACTTAAGCTCTAAATTATCAGTGCTGAACTTTAGGTGTTGCTAAGCTAGTTTTGAAAATAATTGCTTGGTTGCATGGCCTATATAATTATAGCTTTCACTTTGCTGATCAGGAAGCTATGGCAAAATTCGCCCCACAGGACGATGGCCCTACTCCGTGGGTTCAGATACTAGAATATGGCAGGGACGTGTTTCACAGGACACGCCTCCCATCTGACTTGAGGGTTAAGTGGAGGAACATGATGAAGAAAGGAGGCTTTTGACACTGAGCCTCACGTATAAAGCAGCTGTTGTGTCATTTTAGTCTAACCCTTCATCTCTGCGAGCCCTGTTGCCGTCCCCCGTGTAAGAATGTAAATATCTTGCGCTCTATATACTCACGGCAAGTCGGAATGTAAATTTTTGAAACAATGTTCATGCTGCTAGACTGCGAAATATGTGCAGCATGGACCATCTGGCAACTAGCAAAGTAGGAATGTAAATTGTTGAAGCAATGATGTTATTCATGAACGCTATAAGTATAAATAGAATGCAGCGTGAACCATCTGGCAACTATGGGACTTAATTTCTCTGTTGTGAAATGCAATGCTCATTCATTTGCACGTCAATAACGTGAGCACGCAGTCTATGTGCTAGCGAACTTAGTTGAATATAGCAGGAATGTTTTGTTTGTGTCATTGGATGGTACATGGTTTAGTTATATTTTACTTGTCGGAAAGGTTTCTGCAAAGAACGTCGAGTTAAGGATGAAGTCAATCCAAAGTTCATCAGGCAGGTTTGAATTGTTGAAATTTCGGTGCTCAAGTGTGCAGTCAGATTTTGGGCCGAAGTTATTTGGAGTGGCTTGATTTGGTTGGTGAGGGCTCAGGTCCGCTTGTTCATCCCTGTGTCCAATATCGGAAGTCATTGCGTGGTTTGTTTGGGAGCCTTCAGGCGGAGCATACCATCGACGCTGGCCATTTCTGTGTTGTGCTAGTCACGTATTTTGTAGAATCGCCGAGCGGTGTCGTCGAGCATGCACTATGTACACGGCACGGCAGCGTCTCTCGTTCACCTCCCCTCTATCTAGTACGTGCACTCCCTGCCCTGTACCTTGGCAGGCAACAGGGTGGTCTTTACGTAGCATTGAAAACATGTTTGACAGCGTGCCGTAGTGATGGCATGCACTGCACTCCTTGGATGAGATTGACGTATCGCCGGATCTGATCTGCCCGGCGCCGCTGCCTGGAATAGGCTGGTGGAAGTAATGACTAATGAGCAGTAACGGACGGAACAGTAATGGGCAGCAGTAAAACCAAAGATCCACCACACCGGCCCATGCCGCAGCCACCAGCTATACAGTACTAGTATATCTGGTGGTGGTCACCACCCGTCCGCAAGGAAAAGTCATGGCGGCCAGCTCCGCTGATTTGCTCGGAAGGTTGGGTTGGGGGGAAAAAAAACACAAGAAAAGGCGTGCGTACTTTTTGCAATAAAACGGCGCAGACGACAGGGTCGGCAACGGTAACTCAGCAGCCGGGACCACCAGGCAGTCACCCAGACAAGCAACGGTCAGCCGTCTTTCTCTGTGTGTAGCCCACGCGCGGGAACTCTCCGCCGTCCAACGCCTTTCCTCTCTCGTCATCATCAAAATACGTATAACACGAATAAGAAATTCTCATTTTGTACTAAAACGGCACCGACAAGGACGAATGGGCGGCGCTTGTCCCTCTCCGGCCACTAGTGGGGTACGACCACCTTCAGTGTGTAATTAACTTCATCCTTCAAAGTTGCTGCTACTACCTACTCCCTCCATCCTTTTATATAAGGGATCCAAGCGTTTTTGAGATGTACCAAAATATAAGGGATCGGCGAGTGGGGTCCACGCGTTTCTCTGTCACCCACCCGAGTCGCACACGTTGTGGGCCAGAGCCTTATCGTCTCGGCACCGCATCTCGCTGTTTCTTCCTCCCTCGACCGCACGCCCGCTCCTGCGCCGCCACCAGCAGCTCGCCCGCCCCCGCCAGCAGCTCCCCCGCCCCCGGCGCAGCCGCCAGCAGCTCGCCCGTCCCGCTTACGCCGCTAGGTCGCCCGCCCCTGATTCGCACGAGCTCGTCCATGGAGAAGGCCATCAATCCCGCATCTGGATCGACGGAGAAGGCCACCAATCCCGCCCCTGATGCGCCAGTCTGCCGTGATTTGGCGTTGGAGGAGAAGGGCAGGGGCATGCAGAAGGGCGTCGCGCCTCCATCCCCTGCGTCCGAGACAGACAGCGGCGCCTCCATTGGCCACCATCTGGCGCGCTCCTCTCTCGGCGCGGTCTGGGAGAAGGGTGGCTCCGTGGAGCAGTCGACCATGGCGCGCGCCTCTTCCGGCTCTCGCTTGCACAAGCGCGGGTGGAAGGAACAATCGAGCAAGGAGGAGCGGAGGGGCAGCAGCGGCTGCGGAAGTGGCCGTGGAAGAAAAAGGGCTCGGAGTTGGGGCGAGTGGCTCGAGAAAGAGGAGGCATGGCAGCAGGAACAGACGGCGCTGCTTCAGAAGATGGACCCTGATTACGAGCCCGGGAAGTACCTCGACTCCGATGATGAAGCTGACTTTGATTTTCTGATTGGAGAAGTGGACGAGGAGTTGAGGCGCCGTGCCGCTCCTCGTGTTGACCCTCTGCCGCAGAAGACAATCCCTCCGCCGCATCAGATCGCCGAGCTGGCAAAAGGTAGCCATACATGCATGACAAAATGTGTAAAATTGCTCAGTTTACTTGTCTGTTCGTCATGTGAATTGCTGGTTTTCTTTTTGATGAACAGGCTGTAGCAAACGAGAGGTGGCCGTGGTTCAACGAGATGCTACTAAAGCGGACGGCAACGGGGACGGTTGGGTGACCGTGCGTAAAGTTCATGGTGCACGGAGAATTGGAATATGAATCAACATGAACAATGGAGGTAATTGTCTTCCTCCTGGCCCTGACTGGATATAGTGATGTGGTAGTGTTGGATGGTAGTTTAGTTAGACATATTTTGGTAGTACAAAGTGTGGAATTGTAGCAGCAAGTTAGCCGTATTTTGGTAGTAAAAAGTGTCCAATTGTAGCAGGAAGTTAATGGTATTTTGGAGCTGGCAGGCCCATAATCATGATGTACGATGCTTTTGTAATGATGACTGCAACATGATGCTATATTATATAATGTTGCATTCATGACTGACCTACTAACTACTTACAATTACTTTCTATACCTGCACTTACTACTTACAAAATAACCCATCAGCAAGACTTTCTACTTACAAAATAACCCATCAACAGCACTTTCTACTTACAAAATAACCCATCAGCAGTAGCACCCATGTAGGCAAAAGATCTGATGCACTATCCTACTTGCAAACTAATCGTTTAGCTGTTGAATGACATTGTCCAACAGATCTTTGTCAACTGTTAGGCTACTAGGCAGCATATTTTGCATCACTAGTCCGTCCTTATACATATGCGGTACCTTGTACCTGTTTGCACCAGCAATTTTCATCACTTCAGTCATGCAACCTTGTAGAGTCAGGAAGACCTTTCTTAGCAGTAATGCATCATACGCATTGAACTCCTGTTGTACATTGATAATTAGCTGGTCAATGTTCCTACTACTTTTTAAATATGCCTTAGACTGAAGAGAAGCAAAGAAACCCAGATCAAGCACATTCATGTCAGGTGAATTAGGAGGCTGGTTCATTAAGCGTATGTCTAGGTCACTTTGTTGTACGGCAAAGAGAAATGCTGGATCATCTGGCTTCACATGTGTGCGTGCATTATCTTGTTGAATCCAAATCGTCTTTCCTGCATCTTCTCTAGGCCAACGTGCTGTAATTGCTGGGATCACTTTAGTAATCAGATATGACCTACTCACATCCTTTGTGACAATAATTGGCTTTGTGATCAAAGTACCAGCTGGCCTGTTACGGCTTCTCCTTTGTGCTGGCTCCTGTAAAAAAAGAACAAAACACTGTTGGTAGGACCACATTACATAGATAAAAAATGCAACAAATGTGAACATGTATTAATATTTGACCTTCCTAACAAAAGGCCATATGCCTAGCTTTCCATCAAAGTAGCACAAGCCTTCAGAATCATATCGAGGCTGTGCAACTCCTGAAAGCAACATACATTTTGGAATTGAGTTTGTGTTGTGAATTGCTTTGTATGGCTCTTCTTCTTTGGGATGCAGGTAAAATGTTTTCTTCTTCTTGGTGGCATTGAACCACTTTTCATCTATATGCACTATGTTCGTCATTTCTATGAATTTTGGATCAGCAGCACTAGATTGGGTGTCCACCATGCTAGCACACCACTTTAGCCGCTCTTTCTTATTTTCATCTTTCAAATATGGCTTTAGTGTGCTAGAGTGTCGACGTATCTTCCCTTCTGTGAATAACCTATGCAGCGTTGACTTGTTCACATGCAATGCGTCGGCCAAGGACTTAATAGAAGTCCTCTTGTCTAACTCTATTGATGCAATTTGACTCAGATCAATGTTTAGCTTCTTCCTGCCACATGCTCCAGCTCTTTTACAACTGACATCAACAGGTACCCCTGCTGCCTTGCAATCCTTAGCAGTTTTCCATATAGCCTGCACTTGTTTCCTATTAACATTGAACATAGCTGCAACTTCACTGGTTGTCGTCCTCCTAGTTTTGCCCTCATTGCATTTCCAAAGTATAGCTTCATAAATCTGTTGCTTCTCATTTGATTTCAGATTCTTCCTTTTTCTCACATTGCTTGAATTTCCTTGCTGGATTCCTGCAGGTTCATTTACTATTAAGTATTGCATTTATCTTTAATAAATTAGTTCTATAACTGTTGAAAGTGACAATTTCCTATTACTACATGTACCTGGCTCATCATCCACTTCATCGGTCAGATGTTCGTGCTCGTCTTCAACGAAGAAAGCATCACCATGATCGCCGTACACCTGGCCATTGGCAACTTCTATTGCTGCAGGTTGAGTTATGTTAATTGTGGTTCAAATTGAACAAAACTTTGTGTTCACCATATTAATTCACATGCATGTACCTGGCCCATTATCTTCTGCATCCTCCTCAAATTGGACATCAACATGGTCAGCGTACACATGGTCGTCATCATCTTCATTTTGGTTCAAAAAAAAGCAAGGTAAGGGGTGGTACATGTGGATAAATATATTATGTTTGCTAGCTGGTTTGTTACACATTGCAAATGTTGAATCGTTACCTGAATCAAAAGCCTCCAGGTTAAGGTCAAACAAATGGTGTGCTGCTGGTGGAGTATTTTGTGCAAAAGCATGAGGATCTGGAGTGTATGGAAGAAGCATGAACGAAATTAGTACGGTAAATCTACACTCTCTTTTCATAACTACGATTTTGGTAGAATGTGTAAAAGTGGCCTGATCAATAGCATTTGTTACCTGGCTCATATGGCTCCATGTTGAGGTCGAACCAGTCCGGAGCATGTACATCTTCTTCCTCCACTTGGCCGGCATCAGCTTCTTGCAGGAGGTGGTCACCCATCACATGGCCAGCAGGAGGTTGTTGCAGGAGGAGGTCAGCAACATGTTGTAACAGGTGGTCACCATCTCCTTCATCTTCTGGTGGTAAGTTTAGGTCCACAGCCATGGTGCCAGGCTGCAGCCTCAAAGTTGTGTTTTTGTTGCAGCAATAGAATGAGCATGGCTGTTTATATAGGTGGCTTCCAGTTTGTATTTTGAGATGGTTTGAGCTTGGCGCCAGTGAGTTTCCCACTGGTGACTTTGTAATTTTCAGCCTGTAATTTGGTTTGGCGCCACCCAATGTGCGGCCGGACAGTGAGAGTGTGAAAATTGGCATGCATTGTTTATTCTTTCATCCACTTGCTTGCAATAAATGAGCATATGGAGGAGTAAGTTCATCTGGTGAAGATTCCATTTTACTGAGGGCATGTTGGTATTTTACCACTCCTGTTATTTTGTCCTTTGAATCCCTCAATCCCTTATATAAAGGGATGGAGGGAGTAGTAGTAATTTGGTGATGCTACTAAATTATACTATCTGCTGATCCGACAAGGAATATGTCGAACATCACGTAAGAGTCTATTCGGCAGGCTGCAATTGCAGCTGCGGCTGCAAAAAAATGACTGCGAACACTGTAACTGATATTAAATAAATAACTGCGAACACTATAGCTATTGTAAAACAGACAAACATAGTGTAAGTTGTGTGTTGCGCTGTTGTTGTTTGTTTTTTGTTGTTGTTGGTTTCTTGGACCAAGTACGTGCCTGCCACGATCAAGCGTGGATGACGGGACAAGAACAAATGCGAACCAGGGGAACGCAAAGAATATTCCTGCACGTCCACTCTTTGCTTTAGTACGTGCATATATATCCTTTTGGTACATCAATCTCATCCTTCGCTGCAGATTTTTTTCACATAACAGGACCAAAATCATCGGAGCGAGCAACGGGACCTGCTGCCAACTTTGTTCTGCTCCCAGCCGCAGAACGTGGCATCGGTCGGAGCCGGGTTTCAGTTAAAAGAAGGTGGTTTTCGCCGTCCTCGAATCTCCACATAGATTCATGACGCTGATACTACATGCTGTGCCCACTCGCCGGGCGACGTTTCTGCCTTTCTGGCCGTAAGTCGCTTGTGTACACGAGGAAAAAACGTTACTAGGGGGTGTTCGTTGCATGGGGTCTAAAATTTAGAGGGAAAAATTTTATCATTTAAGAGTATTAAATAAAGTTTAATTACAAAACTAACTGCAGAACCCCTGGTCTAAATCGCGAGACGAATCTAATGAGGGTAGGTAAGCCGTGATTAGACGCTGGTTACTGTAGCATTACTGTAGCATTATTGTAACAAAATATAGATTATTTAGGCTCGTTAAATTCGTCTCGTAAAGATGTACCTATCTGTAAAAAGGTTTTGTCATTAAATTTTATTTAGTACTCCTTCCGGTGTCAAATTTGCTGTCGTTTTAGACATGATTTAGGATACCAAGGAGTCATTAAT
This sequence comes from Eragrostis curvula, assembly GCA_007726485.1. NCBI lineage: Eukaryota > Viridiplantae > Streptophyta > Magnoliopsida > Poales > Poaceae > Eragrostis > Eragrostis curvula. The sequence goes on from CM017442.1 coordinate 55,396,752, forward strand.
TAGATGGTATTTTTCCCTGTCTGCCCTTATTAAATAGCATCGGAGGTCCCTCCTAGACAGCAATCTTGCCCCATGGAACTGGTTATGTGCGCTCGCTCCGAGGTGTGATGTCCAGGGATCGATTCCTAGAGATCCTTTTTTTCTGCGTGGACGTGATTTTTGCATCTGGCGTCAAATTTTTCCAGAGTTTTTGCATGGCGCTGTTAATAGGCGGGAGAGGTGCGCGCGTTTCGCTCCAGTTTCGCGCGGTTCGTTTATTTTTCGCTTTTGTTTTGCGTGGCGCTCCAGTTTCGGATCCATGCGCATGCGCCTGCAGTAAATGAGGCGTCGAACGCGAAGTGTTTTCCTGGGAACTGCGTGGCTTTTACTCGCGCATGCGCATGCAACAGGGGCAAACTCGTCCGGGCTTGTTGAAAATTCCCCCAACGACAGCTTTTGTGGAACTATGGTGAAGAGGCCCCAGCGAGAGTAAATTTGACACCGGAGGGAGTACTCTTAAATAATAAGATTCTCTTTGATGTGACAGGTTTAAATACTAAATGCTAAAGCAACGAACACCCCTTAATAAGAGTCTCTGTCATGTTGCTTTTGACAGGGAACTTACGCACCAGGCGCACAGTCGCCACCGGTACCTGTCCACTCACCTTGAGCACGGTTTTATTTTGTTCCTTTCGTTGGAAGCGGCTTGAAGACGAATAGACGATGAGATAGAGATACAGCACAAGTGAATCTCGTAAAGCAGAGGACGCGAATGGAAGTCGTGTCAATTCCACCTCAGCCGGCGAGAGCATTTGTGGCTCTGGAAATTGGAGGCATAGCCGTGGCACCAGTTAAAGATTCTCCGTGAATGTAGTAGTAGATCACCAAATCAATTGGACGGACCGGCGCCGCGACGACCCCCAGAGGCCATTGCAAAACGAATCTAATATCAGGCACGGATAAATCTAAGAGTAGAATCTGTGTCGACTGTCGTCATCAACTATTGATAATAACTGGAACTAGATCTCTTGCTAGTCCATAATCTCTAATCTGTTGAGCATCCAGGTGCACGTACCTAAACATATACTTAGTCACTTGTTGCTTCCTGCACCGCACGTCTGCCTTGGTATGTTACTCCTACGACGCACCGTCATCGATCGGTCACGGACGAACTAGAGGGACGAACTAGAGGCACAGATAAATCAAAGAATCTATAGCTGGAACTCCGGCCTGCGAATTTCATAATCCAGTCCTGCTGTTCACGTCTGCTAAGACTCGACTGGTTTTGCCGGATGAGACCGACATTGTCACACGCCGGACGACGTCGTCCGATCGCATTCATGCATGCTGCTCGTGAGAGACCTCATGGTGACAAACGGAATGGCCCGTCGACGTAATCCGAAAGGAGCGGTAAGCTCGGTTTCTGGATAGGACAGTCCGTCGGACTACGCGACACGACACGACTCGATCTTTTTTTTTCAGAACAGGGGTTAACCCCCGGAATTTCATTACTTAGTGTAACGAAACCAACATGAGTTCAGTTCAGAAAAGTAAAATGCAAGCTAATCTAGAGGTTCCGCAAAGCGTTGCGATTACAGCTAGCAAAGTGGAAATACTACGAACGGCACAGAGAGCCGATATCATCCCTATTACATCACAGCTTTTGTTCTCATCACTTCTTGAAGATTTCAGCTTGATGAGTCTTCTCTGCTTGTCACGGTTTCTGGTCATGTGCTTACATCAACAGTTCCTTCATGTGCTCCGGCTTGCTTCGGGTCTAGGTTGATGGCCGTCCGCTGCAACGCCTCGGCTCCTTGCTCCAGTTCCTTCTTGTCCTCGCCCGACTGCAAACCTGCCCAATATTTGATGAATGAGCACGCATAGCATACGATCTCAGTAGGAGATCGAATCAATTTTTTATCAAATACTGCTCTATTGCGTAGTTTCCATATTGCCCAGCAAATGGCTGCTAGTCCCACCATGTGATATTTTCTACCTCCTGGAAGGTAATGAGTTATCCAAATCTGAAACTGTTCAAAACTTTCAGGACGGCAGTTCGCCCCCAGCACTACAGCTACCATACTCCATACATATTTGATTACCTCACACCCAAAAAATAGATGCTGAATGCTTTCTTCTTTATAACAGAAAACACATTTCTTGTCTCCTTTCCATTTTTTTTCTTGATAGAACATCTTTTGTGAGTATTGCTTCTTGAAATATCAACCACATCTGTATTTTGATTTTCAGGGGCATTTTTGCCTTCCAGATTGTGTTGAATCTTTTTTCTTTTGGACTGTCACATAAGTGTTCATACATAGAACTGACAGTGAACACACCTGATTTGTCCCATAGCCATTTGGGGGTATCTTTTGTTTCTCTCAGTGATATAGCCAACAACATATCTCTGAGTTTTCTCCAATCATTTTGCAAATTTTCATCCAGCCATCGTCTGAATGTGAAATGCCACTTCTTAGCAGCCATGAGGGCTACTGAAACATTTTGCTCATTACAGATATCATATAAGTTCTGGAACATATTTTTCAAACTGAAATCACCACACCATTTATCTTCCCAAAAGTCAGTACTTTTGCCATCTCCTACTATCATTGCTCTACCAGCCAGGTATTGTTCTTTTGTTTTCAACAGATCAGCCCAAACTGGTGAGTCATTTTGTTTATGTTTGATTTGAGATATCCCTTTACCTTTTAGGTATTTCTTTTTTACTAGCTCTTGCCACATTCCTTCCCCATTTTCAATTTTCCACCACCATTTGCCGAGGAGGCTCAGGTTCAGGTTTCTCAAGTCTTTTATTCCCAGTTCCCCTTTTTTCTTGTGTCTACAGATTTTCTTCCATTTTACCAGGTAGTATTTCTTCTTTGAGCTACCACCCTGCCAAAGGAATTTTTTCCTTATTTTGTCCATTTGCTCGACTGTTGTTTTTGGTAACATATACATCGACATGTGGTAAATAGGAATGCTGGATAGGTTAGAATTTATTAGCACAGTCCTCCCTCCAATTGTGAGAGATCCACCCTGCCAACCTTGTAGTCTTTTTGCTAGTTTATTTACTATGAAGACCCAATCAATAACGTGTAGCCTAGAATGTGACACAGGCACACCTAGGTACCGTAGGGGCCATTCTCCAATAGCACAATTGAATAACTCAGCATAGAAATTGCTCTTCTGGTTGTCCTGTTGGATCATCATTACCTCACTTTTTTGAAAATTGATTTTTAGCCGAGACATTGATTCGTAGAGATACAACAGCAATTTCATATTGAGCGCTGCCTCCGGGTCGTCTAAACGAGCTGAGCTTTCGATTCACGATACGACGCAGCGTCATCGGTCACGGACGAAGAGCAACCGTACCCGTGGTGGCGCTCACAAATCTATTTATATGCGGCAGGGAAGGCAACAACGTACAGGAGCTGCGTTCGGATTCTTGTCCGCAGCTGGCTGCCGGTCTACTCTCCCAGCCGCAGAACGTGGCGGGCACGAGTTGGCATGGAAATACAAGAAAGTTGTTGGCATGGACGGACTAGAAGAGGTCAAGCGAGTGTGCGGAGGACGGACAGGACAGATCTCATGTTCCGCGATATTTGGGCGCGAGATGGAGACGCAGGTAGGTTGGGTAGCGGCGCCGGATGAGCCACGGACCGTGGACCGTGAAAGCGTCCATCTACTACTCCCTCCGTTCATTATTAGATGTCGTTTTGGAGTTAGATATGAGAATTAAGGAGAAGTGAAAAAAGTAGGTAAAGTTAGAATGATATGTATTGTTGAACGGAATGAGTATGTAGGAGTACTTCCAATCATGTGCTCTGTTCGATTGCGTGTCCGGCTTGTCGCGAGAGTAGGCCTTAGAGCATGTATAGGTAGCTTTCGAAATGTATCCATCGATCAATTCATGTAAAAGCTACCTGACGAGCGCAAAAGCGGATCCGCGTTGTATGGTTATCGACCTTATTTTCTTTTTAATACAAAAATACGCAGCTCTCCTGCGTATTTTTGAAAAAGAAAATTGCGTGTGCCCCTTACACTCACGCCGCGCGCCAGTGTTGGTTCCCTTGAAGAACTGCCGCGACACGCACCGCACTTCCATTCTCGTGTGGTGCATCGCATCTGCGCACTGGGCAAGCACCGTAGACGTGCGGTGCATATGGTGCGTGCCGTGCAGTGAAGATAGACCGGCCGGCCACCATTCCACGCGCACCGCCGAAAAGATGGGACCTTTCTTCTTTGCAATAAAACAGTCGGCGCGGTAAAAGAGAGATGGAGTAGAGTGAATCCCCAAAAAAAAAAAGAATAGAGCAACTGTACTGTGCCATAGAGTGGACCAGGCAATGCGCATGGCGCAACGGTCAGGCTACGGTGCGGGGACCCTCCGCCGTCCAACTTTTCCGGTCCCACAAAACACTGTACTAGTACACCGACAGCGACGAATGGGCAGTTCTTGTTCCTAGGGGAGGTGGACAATGGCGCCGCGTCCAGATGAAGCGATTAAGGGCGCGTTCGGTGTTTTAGAGGCTAAAATTTAGAGGGGTTTAAACAAAAAGAATTTTGTCTTAAATAAACTTTAATTATAAAACTAACTGCAGAACCCCTTCTAAATCGCGAGACGAATTTAACGAGGATAGTTAAGCCGTGATTAGACGATATTTACTGTAGCATCACTGTAGCAAAACATAGATTAATTAGGCTCATTAGATTCGTCTCGTAAAGATGTACCCATCTGTAAAAAGATTTTATCATTAAACTTTATTTAATACTCCTAAATAATAAGATTCTCTTTAAAGCTAAATTTTAGAGGCTCTAAACACACACACCGAACGCACCCTAACACAGTCAGAATCACAAGTGGGCTAGTGGTAATTCAATTAGTAGCAGTAACAACGAGGCAAGGAATATGCCCTGCTGTTTTGGTGCTGTTTTCCTCTTGCCTCTTGCTTGCTAGTACTCCCAGGAGAAGAACGAAATGCAGGCACGCAACGCATATGTGCTGCCCTCTAATCCGTTCTCAACCCGTTTTACAGCAGAACGAAAATGGATGGATGGATGGAAGGGTGCCCACCATCGACAAGCCTCTTTTGACAGTGAATTCTACCAAACGTCAAACGGCCCGCTTTTTATTTTTACTTTTCTGCCGAAAATGAAATGGGAACGAGCGCAGGGCGGCTGCGGAAAATCAACGCTTGCTTTCCCAGGGCAGGGCTGCTGAAAATCGACGCATGCTGCAGGCAGCCAGTCGCCGCGTCTGCTCCCCGCCGCACAAAGTGGGCACACGAGGACGAGTTCTCCACCCGTGAAGCAAGACCCCAAGAAAAAAAAACAAATCGAAAAGAAAAAAAGGTTCCCTCGTCACAGTGTCCCCAAAATCGTGGCGGGTCCAGGGAGATTCGGCGACCGATCCACTTCGACGACAAACGCAGCGTCCGCCGCCGTTCGGTGAAAAAACGAACAACACTTCCAAATTCCAATGCTTTTGCGAACGAGAGCAGGTCATCACGCCGCCTGTTCCGCGATATTTGGATGTGCGGTAAGAAAAGAAAAAAAAAAAGCTAGCTTTTCTTTGCTGCGCGACGTGCACCGTTTGTTGCCATTCCTTTCTTGACGCAAAAAAGCAAGCAAAGGCAAAAACCTAGGAAGGATCCTCATCTGATTCGGTGGGCCACGTCAAATCCGTCTGATTCGGCTTAAAATTGTTTCCACGGCCCTACGAGCACTAACTAAACTACCGTAGGCCACGAAATATGAGTGACCCGAATGTATTCCGTGAAGCGTGTATACACGAACGAAATTCATGCAACCAAGCGTTCTTGCCTTTGCAACAGGCGGCGCCCGTTTATGTGGAGAACTGGAAACGGAAGTAAAACTCACAAGGCGTAGACGCGGCGGAGGCACATAGTCAAGATCCCGTGAATAAATCAAATCGAGCACGCAGTACTGAATAAATTAAAGAATTTCTCTGACATCACGAATTCACTGAAACTTGCTTCCAACAAGTTTCAAACCAGCTCATCCATTCAACCGAATCGAATCAATCTCCCGGCCGGCCTACATTGAGGCCGAAACGAAATACAAATCGAAAAGATAAATAAAAGGATAAATTGCAGCTCCATCTCCTGCTGCATGAATCATCATTCATGAATCTCGGCAGCACTCTCTAGACGACGGTGTAGAGGATGACTTCGGAGTCGCCGCCGAACACCTGCTGCTGCGCCTGCTGCATCTTGGCGGCGGCCTCGCCCTTCCGGTCGCCGCCGGCGGCCGAGGGCGCGCCGGCGGGCGGGTGGTAGTATAGGCGCGCCGTCTGCGGGCAGTGGGAGTGGAACCGCGCCGCGATGCGCACACCCATGTCCAGCAGCTCCACGTACTTGCCCATCTCCTCCTTCTCCTTCTTCTTCCCTTCCTTTCCTTCCCGCAAGGACTAATCTCAGGCTCCTCTTCCTCCTCGCGAGCAAGAAGAGAACCGGATGCGAGCAAGAAGACAAGGAAGGCTAATCGATTTGATTTGCGGGTGGTGGAGGATTTGGGTGCTTGTTTGCTACTGATGCCTTTTTTCGTGGAAGGAGGTGTCCCAAGAACAGGGCGCGGCCATGGGATGGCGGAAAAGGGCTGCGCTCGTTCTTGGGGAAGACGAGGTGACGCCCGGGCTGCTTTATACCCGCGCACAGGGGGAGGGGGAACTAGGGGAGGGAGAAAGGGACAATTAATTTATTCCTAATTAATTAATTCGTGAGCTGGAGATTTCCTTGCGCGTTGGGTTTGGTTCGGGCTGGCGGCAGTTGGGTTTCTACGCTTGCGCTTGGTAACACACCGCGTGGAACAGGTGGAAGGTTTGCTTAAAATAGGAGGTTTGGGATTTTAGCATGTTTCCAGCCTTCTTTTTCATGGCAAATAATTTCCTCATTTATATGCAAAATAATTTTTCCCATGTTTAAATATAGGAAATCCTTTCAACCATGTTTATCGTGATGCTTATAGTCCGTTGCTGCATTAACGAATGGATTTTTTTTCTGCATACATGGAGTTTTTTCGTACTTTATTTTGGCACGGGTGCACCTCTCTTCGTGCCCTTTTCTTACTTCTTCCTACATCTAACTGACAATCCCCTGTCATCTCTTGTGATTATGACATACATGGTACCTAAGCCCCGACAAAACTACCCATTGCGAAACAGGGTCAGCCAAATTACCAATAGGTTTGTTAGGCCACGTATTTGGGATGGGGATAGGAGATGTCATCACTTGTTTTGCTGAAGATTTTATTTGCATTGTGTTTATACACTTGGTACAACAACATGCTTGTGGTAGGAAGTGGTCCACCGAACCAACCCAAAGAAAAGGTGCTGATTTTGAGGTTTGCAACCTCTCTTGAGGGAAAAATTTTTGCCATTGGTTTTGCTTTGGTTTGAGGTAAGGTATTCTTTAACAACTATGTTTTTCGCGACTTTTGTTTTCCAAACTAAGAAAACAACAATGATATGTGTGGAGTGTTTCTTTTGCATAGTTGCTCCTTGTCGTCTCTTAACTTCATTCGTCGTGTACCTAGCCGTCACCTCCATATATGTCATCTCTCATGATCATCATGACATGTGGCTCAGCATGCGATGACGAAATCGCTCCTTCCATAAACGTACCACCTAATAGACTTCTTTTAGTTCCGGTGGTGCCAAATTGTCAATATTTAAGACAATATCATGTGGACAGACGCTATTTGAAAAGGTATAGTATTATTTGCTTTAACACGTAGGTGTGTTATCGTTACCAATTAATGCCCATTCTCAGTTTGTTTTCTGGTTTTTGTGCTTGTACAATTGGTAGAACCACATCCTTGTGGTAGGAAGTGCTCCACCGAACCACCACCGGAGGAAAAAAGGAGGTGATTTTGAGGTTTCAAGTCTCTCTTGGGCAAAAAAAATTGTCATTCATTTTGCTTAGTTTAAGGTGGGTAATTCTTTTAGAACTATTTTTTCACGATTTTCTTTTTCTAAACAAAGAAAACGACAGTGATATCTGTGGAGTGTTTCTTTTGCACGGTTGCTCCAATCCTCGTCCGCTCTTAACTTCATTCGTCGTGTACCTAGCCGTCATATCCATGTCATCCCTAGTGATCATCATGACACGTGGCTCGGCATGCAACGATGAAATAGCCAGTGCCATAAAGGTGCCACCTAATAGACTCTTTTAATTCCAGCGATGCCAAATTGTCAATGTTTGAGACGATATCATGTGGACCCGAGTTATTATAAAAGGTAGATTATTTTGTTTGCTTTAACTCGCAAGTGTTATCCTTCCCGATTAATACCCATTCTCAATTTGTTTTTTCTGATTTTCTTTTTGTGCCTCTACACTTGGTAGAACCACATGCTTGTGGTAGGAAGTGCTCCACCGAACAAATCGAAAAACAAAAAGGGGATTTTGAGGTTTCATCTCTCTTGAGGAAGAAATTTTTTTTCCGTAACTATTGTTTTCTTAGTAGAGAAGACGACAACAATACGTGTGGAGTGTTTCTTTTGCATGGTTTTTCCTCGTCTTCTCTCTACTTCATTTGTCATGTACCTAGCCGTCACCTCCGTGTCATCACTAGTGATCATCATGACATGTGGCTCAGCATGCGACCACGAAATCACCAGTTTCATAAAGATAACACCTAATACACTCTTTCTAGTTCTAGTGATGCCCAATTATCAATGTTTGAGACGATATTATGTGGACTGATGCTATTTGAAAAGGTAGAGCATTTTGTTTGCTTTAACACTCAAGTGTGTTGTCTGTCCCGATTAATACCCATTTTTTTTTAAAAAAATTGTCATTTGTGCTTGTACACTTGGCCGAACCACATGCTTGTGGTAGGGAGTGGTCCACCGAACCAACTGAAAAAAAAAGGAGGTGATTTTCAGCTTTCAAGTCTGTCTTGGGAAGAAATTTTCGTCATTGAATTTTCCTAAGTTTTAGGTGTGGTGATTCTTTTACATTTGTGTTTTCCGTGGCTTTTGTTTTCTAAACAAAGAAAACAACAGTGATACGTGTGGAGTGCTTCTTTCACGCAGTTGCTCCTCGTCCTCTCTTTCCTTCCATTTGTCGCGTGCCTAGCCGTCACTTCCGTGTCATCTCCAGTGATCATCATGATACGGGGATTGGTGTACGATGACAAAATCGTCCGTTTCTCAAAAGATACCACCTAATAGACTCCTTTTAGGTCCAGCGATGCTAAATTGTCAATGTTTTGAAACAATAATATCATGCGGATTGGCGGTTCTTTTTTTTTGAAAGGTAGCTTATTTTATTTGCTTTAACAGCAAGTGTGTTATCTGTCCCGATCAGTACACATTCTCGCGCCCACTGCCAAAAAAAAAATAAGAAGAAAACTAGAAGTGGGCGCGCGTTCCTATTCACACACCCCTTGTGTCTCAAATTAATAGCAACGCCTTCCTATTCACACACCCCTTGTGTCTCGAATTTTGTTGTGAATTTGCTGCGTTTGCACGAGGAATCAACAAAAAGCTAGGCTCCCGTCTTCCCGGGTCAGGCGAAAAAAAGGAAGGAAAAAAAAAACCGTAGAGGTGACGAACCGGTGCGGATGTCTCTTCTTCCGTCCACTTGGAGGGCTGGTGCATTTGCCTGCCCATACACAACAATCGTGTCTCAATGGCACCATATTTTTCCACCACCATCGTGTAGGCATTCACAAATCACAACAATCGTGTCGCATTGGCACCTTGTTTCCCGAACTAGACCGACCTTCCAGTGTGTTCGGGATGCTTTCTTTGCCGTCAATCTGCACGTAGTATATGTTTCAGCGGCGTTGCGTGTGGAATCCAACAAAAGAGAGGCTCCACCCATCCATCTTTCCCAGGGCAGGCAGCGCACTAAAATCCTTGTCAAAAATTGAAGAGGTCAAGGCGAGCTGGTGTGCAGCGGATGACTTCTTCCCTCCACTCGCGCGCGCGCGATCGCTTCAACTTGGAGGGTCGTGCAATTTTGCCTGCCCAGCTACAGCCTCGCCCAGATCACGCCCGGCTTGCCATGCGCTTCACTTACTGCTAGTGCTGCTTGCTTCTTCTTTTTCCATTTTCCCGGGTCGTCGCGTTTGAGACGACGCGTAGCCGCGGGCCGCGGCGGTGGGTCCACCAGAAAAATCCCCGCGCACCGGGGGGATTCCGTTCACACTACGCGAGCCGTCCACGTGGCTGCTGGTCCGTCGAGCCCGGCTCAGCGGCGCCTCTCCGCCGTCCGCCTTCCATGTGCAGTGCAAGCAAGCCAACGGCAGGCAGATTGCGGAATTTTCAGAGCTCTGACTTTGTCCTCCTCTTGAATTATTTCTAGATTGAATCACAAAAAAAAAAGAATTATTTCTAGATTGATGAGGGTTGTTAGGAAGGTGCCTGTCCAACGCGAGTTTGGTTGGTTCATCGTTTCATTTGGTTGCAGATTCTGCTGCTTCCCCACCCACCGGTCGCGCCATCACTGTCCGGGGAACCTTCGTCCCGAACGCCGGGCGGTTGGGTTGGGTCGCCGCCGACCGGGCATGATGTTTGAAGCCCGGTCGTTGTTGGTTGCGCCGGCGGCCGGAGCATGGGCTGCACAGTATGCCAGCCCACTTAACTGTTGCTCACTCCATAGGTCCAGTCCAGTAGTTGTATTTTCAGCTCCATAGTTGTGCAGAGTGACAACCACCAAAGACCACTAGCTGAACATGACAAGGGAAGGATAGGGGGGCATCTTGCAAGAGGAATGCGCGGGAGGGGATGAGGAAGGAAGGCAGGCAGAGGAGAGCGAGGTGCCCAGATGAGAAGAAGATGAACAGAGATTAACTCACCCCTGTGCAATCTGCAATGCTAACTAGAGAGTGCCGGTCCGCGACTGCGGCGACGGTGGTTGCCACCGGAACTGCCGGCCGCCGCAAAAGCACCTGATCATCTACCTACACGGAGCGGATGCACAAACATTCTCATAACTCCTGCTGTTTCATCACAATTTTGTTTTTTTTTTTGAAGGAACGTACGTTTCATCACAATTTTTGTTTCTGAAGAAATCTTCCTGCCTCCATTGCAGAGTTGTGCTGCAAATTAAGAGACGTCTTACGGTGTTCGCAATAATTAACGTGGGCCGTCCATTGCCTTAAATCTAACGCTTCATAATGAAAGGTACCAACCAAAAGGCACAAAAGTATTGATAGAGGTACTTAAGTATTGAAGATAAAAAAGTAATTTCATATCTTGCCTAATATGGAATGTTTGACAAAGTTATATCCGTGATTCCCTTTCTATTTACTACGTTTGATTGTAGTTTACTCGATTTCAATATTTTCTTCAAAGGAGGGAGACCACGACGAGAGGTCCCATGACGGGGCTGCGGGTGGCCATGGAGAGGTGGTGGTAGCAATGCTCTAGAGGCCATGGCGATGCCGCAACAATATGTGTTAACATGATATTTAATTGGTTAAAACTAATTTACTTGTTTCTGAGAGAATTTACTCAACGCCATTCAGACTTTGCAAGCCATGTCATGTCTGGAGATTAACAAGTAGTTAGAGTAATGTATTTGTTTCAACACTTGGTCGTCAGAGCAATGGTATGGAAGCCACCACAATCGAAAGGAGGAAGACAAGGGCAAGGCGCAAGCCCCGGGATTTTTGAGTAACTTACTTAAATTTTGCAACTTTACCATGCCCTAAATTTTAGAGACTAAAATATTCCAAAGACGATCTCACGTAAGCACAGGAAACAAAGATGGTAAACCATGTCATTATTTACCAAACCAAATAAAAGGCTCTTAATTACCGTGAAATTATCACCTGCCATAGGTTATGATCATTTTGAGTCCATACCTTGCCCCTATCTAGATCAACGGTCCATGTTGCGGTATCTTTTGGTACCTCCAGATATCTCGCAAACGCCGTAAAAGATCTCGTAAAGCGCTGACGAGTAGGATCAAAATTTCGATCCGCTTGTAAGCATGAGCATGTGGATATCACCTTATTACAGTAAGTTACATCCTCACTTCGATCTCGGCACCTAGCTTATTGCCATCTTTATTATCGCTTGATGCCACACGAGTAGCTCGCTTGTTAGGCAGTCGACGTGGCGGCGGCGGCGGCGGCGAGATACTTGTCAATGATTTGGTTGAACGCTGGCTCTGTGATCGGGCCCGAGACGGTGTCAACCACCTTGCCGTTCATGACGAAAATGTGGGTCGGAAACGACTTGACAGAGTAGGATGCTGCGACCTTCTGTTGAATAGGAAAAAAACAAAAATCGGTGAGGACGACATTAATTATCTTGGAAACAAAAAAACTCTGTACTGATGATGATCACGGAGTAGGTACATGCAGGTCGCCAATGTCGTCCTCAACTTCGACCTTGAGGAAGACAGTGCCGGGGTGCCGGCGAGCGCATGCAGCAAACACTGGCTGGACCAGCTTGCAAGTTCCGCTCCCAGGGACAACGAATTCGATAACCACCTGCATGTAGGCCGGCCAGGCAAACACATTTTGAAACTACTATCGGCAGGGATGAAAATAGGACCAATAATATCTGCCCGATCAACTGTAGAATCCGAAAAAAATTAATATGAACAAACACAAGATGCATCAATAATTACCCGACAATATTATTTGTGTCCGAAAAATAATTGTGGGATAGGATACGGAATAGGTGATATCCGTTCCGAATCCGAGTATCATGTGATCTAAATAAGTTTATAACGATTATACAGGCAATAATGTGTGTAAAATCAAGAAATTAACATAAATAAGAGTCAATTTGCTCTTTATCATGTATATCAATGGTTAATATGTCCTTTTTTACCCTAAATATTTCTCCAACCTTTGATTTTTCATCTTTGCAAACTTCATGATAATACCCGTGTCTGACTCCGAATCCGAACAAAAATATGAGACAGGGTATGGGATGCATAAATAATTATCCGGGACTATCCGCTCCAAATCCGGATTCGAGTAAAAAATATAAGATAGTACATGATGAACACTATCCATCTGTATTCGACCTGTTTTCACCCCTAACTATCAGTAGCATTTAGTTTTTTTTTCTACAAAAAGGATGATATTTCAACTAATACAACAAAATAATGCATATATATAATACACAAATACGATTAGGAAAAAGAGCACACAGTTGAGCAACCACCCAACAGGCAAACCATTAAAACGGCTGCGAGCTGTAGCAACCAAGTGCAAAAAGCTTAAGCGATCTTTTCTTTTATGACTATCTGCTTTATTTAGTTACTATTATTATAACCCGAAGAAACTTCTTTGACTTGATTGATGAAAACATCACCATCAAGCTCGTGCGCGTACACGTACCAGTTGGTCGGTGTCCACCACCCTCATATGGCTGTCGAACTCCTCCTTGATGGCGCACTCGAATACCATCGAGTGATCCCATTCCTCGGTGATGAGCTCAATTTTGCTCTTCCCTTGCGCTTCGGCGAGGTACTTGTCAATGATTTGGTTGAACGCGGGCTCTGTGATCGGGCCCGAGACGCTGTCAGCCACCTTGCCGTTTATGACGAAGATGTGGGTCGGAAACGACTTGACAGAGTAGGATGCTGCGACCTTCTGTTGAATAAGAAAAAGGAAAATCGGTGAGGACGACATTATCTTGGAAACAAAAAATCTCTCTACTGATGATCACGTGGTACGTACATGCAGGTCGCCAATGTCGTCCTCAATTTCGACCTTCAGGAAGACAGCGTTGGGGTGGTACCGGTCAGCGCATGCAGCAAACACTGGCTGGACCAGCTTGCAAGGTCCACTCTCGGGGACAACAAATTCGATGACCACCTGCATGTAGGCCGGCCAGGCAAACACATTTTGATACTATTTAACAAAAATAAAAACAATTTTTGAAACTACTATCCGTAGCCTTTAGGGCCTTTTTTTTCTAGAAAAGGGATAATATTTCAGCCAATGCATCAAAATAATGCATATAACACACAAATTCAGAAGCTCGTTCCAAATCGCAAACGATTAGAAAAAATAGCACAAAATGAAGAGAGGAAAAGACCCCTCTACTGCAGTTGAGCAACCACCCAGCAAGCCAAACTTTCTACGCCTTCGTGGCCACTACCAAGCCAGAAAGTGGATCAATGTGAGCACCAGAGGTCACAAACCACGGTGTGTCCCTCGATTGAGCGCCCCCTCCCGACCCTGTCCAACCTGATCATTGTGCCTCTGTGTTGATGATTGAAAGTTACCTAGAGGGGGTGAATAGGCAACGCTAAAAACTTCTGCAAATTAAGACTTAATCAAATCGTCAGATCTACCAGATGGTCCGGTACACTGCCGGATACTCCGGTACCGGAGTATCCGGTACTGTGTCGAACAGTTCGGAACATGGGATAATCTTACGAAATTTGAAAACTACGAAGTTTCTAACAATTCTACTTGAATTAAAAGACTTGTATAGATGCTATCAAGTGAATCTACACAACAATTGTGGAAGAAAACAAGTAGAAATGTAGATCGAGGCAATATAGCAATATATGAGCGGTATGAACAAGAACAAGAACAACTAGAACAATCAAAAGATAGACAATTGACACACGATTTTTCTCCGAAGTTCAGGCCCACAAAGTGCCCTACGTCTCCGTTGAGGAGTCCACAAAGGACCGGGTTGCTCTCAACCCTAAACCTCACTCAAATGGTCACTAAGACCGGTTTGAGTTGCTCACTATCAAATCCCTTGTGGGAATGGGTAATACAAACTCCCCGGAGCTTCACCACACGAATTGAGAGCTCCCGGGCAACCTCTAGCCGTCTAGGAGCACAAAGCTCCAAGAGTAACAAATGAAATCACGAGAGAATGATGCCACAAGAAGCTCAAAGAGTGGGATGCTTGCTCTCAACACGAATCACTTGCTCTCACACACTCCCTTGAGTGAATCACACAAATCTTTGGGTTGGGAATGAGTAGAGAGTGAAGGGGAATGCTTTTGGTCGTGTTCTTATGAGTGGAGGCGAGAGAGATGGCCGTTGGAGGTGGATGGGTATATATAGGCGTTCCAACAAAAGTAACCGTTACGCTGCAAATTAGGGTCTGCCGGATACTTCGACATAGTGTCGGATACTCCAATGGGAGTTAGCTGTGGTCCTCTTGAACAGGGGCCGGACATTCCGGCAATGAGTCGGATAGTCCGGTGGGAACGTACTGAGTGACTCCGGATACTCCGGCATGGTGCCGAATAATCTGGTGAGGACAAACTTAGACTGAAAAATTGGTTATACTCTCAAGCTCGAATTTGGTTGGTTTTGGTTCACTCAAAGACTCTTGTGACATCAGTATACATATGATTACCATCCCTCTTGATAGTACGGCATTCCTAGACTCAATGAAAAATATAAAAGAGTGAAATCTTTGTCCATCGAGCACTTGATGCCATTCTTGTCAACACATGAAGGAATTGTAATATTGAAATCTTTTTGATTCTCTATTGTGAGACCTAGCTGAACATTTCCTCATTGCAAATATTAGTTATTTTGATCGTTTTGACATCAATCACACAAAACACATGATTAGGGGCCTAGATGCACTTTCAATCTCCCCCTTTTTGGTGATTGATGTCAAAACAACCAAATTAAAGCAAGGATAAAGGATATTTCATAAAACCTTGACAATTTTAAGGAAAGCTCCCCCTAAATATGTGCATGAATTGAATTCATCACAAATGGCCTAACAATGCCAAAAGCACATTCTCAAGAAAAACAATATGAGAGCTCCCCCTAAAGCCTTGCATGGACAATAAAATCATCATAGAAGCATTATGCATCACATTAGAGCAAAAAGCAATTTCACACAACCTAGAAATATAGAAACCAACAAGCGTCATTACATCACATAGTCTCATGCATAGAACATAAATAATTTTAGTTTTACAATCAAGCACTTAGTTCAACACAAATATATAGTACTTCTACAAGTCCATTACTAGGGTAGAACGATACAATTTCTCCCCCTTTTTGGCATCACATCACCAAAAAGAGAAAGAAAACAAGGTGAATCACTCATCATCTGCGCTGCCCACTGCTGCTTCTTCCTCCTCACTCTCCTCTTCTTCCGCTTCTCCCTCACCTTCAACCTCGGTGTCCTCATCGCTTTCCTCAACTTGACGAGTAGACTTCTTGGAGAAGTTAAAGATGTCATCATCCTCATCACCATCGGAGGGAAGATCGGGATAAGGTGGAGTCGCCACATATTGGACTTTGTTCGCCTTGCACAAGTTGCGTATGTTGCGATCAGAATTTTCCCAACGTGCTCTTGCTTCCTCACGGGCCTCACGAATCTCAATAGCATTCTTGGTGCACTTGTGGTAGATGGCCTTGAGGGCTCTAGCAATGAAAGAGGAGCTGCTAGGACGACGTCTGCGACGTGACTGAGAGGTACCAACATGAAGAATGGTAGGATCAATAGCTCCCGCTGAGGTAGAAGAGGTAGTGGTAGTGGACACTTTCCTGATCCTGTAGGGGGTATGCTGGCATTCCTTATGAAACTCGATCCCCGTAACACGCTCAATCATCTTCATTATGTAGGGGGCATATCCACAGCTGCGACTAGCATCTTTAGAAATGATGTAGATCTGCCAAAAGATGAAAGCAAATACACTAAACTCATCTTTCACTTCATCCTTGTCTGACATGTACCACAGCAGATTTCTGGCATAGCTCAAGATGCTTGAGGAGTCCCCCTTCTTATGAAGAATAGTGTGCCTAAAGAGAGAGTTGCAATACTTGAAATACGGCTTCAACCCATGAGTGGTATCAAGCTTGGGGTGTCTCCCTTCGTACATGAATTCCATTTGCTCATCGGCAAGACAATGGTGATCGGTAATATCAATCTTGCCAAGATCATCATTATTGAAACCAAGAATAGCTGCAAAGTCACTATAGGATACCTCAAATGGATGTCCCTCAGTCATCCAATGAATCATAGGCTCATCATTATTGACATCATCAATCCAGTAGGTAGCATAAAACTGAGCAATGACTTCTTCATTCCAATTATAAGGCATTGCCATAATACTTGCCATGCCCAAAGATTCACACTTGGCAATGACTTCGTTCATGATAGGGTCATTGAACTTCCTCATATGGTCCCAATCAATAAACTGCATAGGAAGGACAGGAGTGCTCTTGCTTTGAATGACATAGTTGTACCAATCCCACTGAAAAACAGTCTAAAAGCGGTAGTCGATGATGTGAGTGTCTTTCTCAAACTCAAAGGGGTCCTTCCTGTGAAAGGATGCCAAGTCATGCTTCCCTTTCGAGTAATATATATGGGCCATACCCTCCATCTCCCTTGATTGACTGGCAATTGGAGAATGCATCCGAGGAAACATGTCTCTGTACAGGGTAGGAGGCTCTCTCTGTCATCTGTAGGTGCCTTTCCTTTGCTTCTATCCCTCTTAGATGCTTCACCCCTTGAACTTGAAGAAAAAGGGTTGACGGTCCTCTTCTGCCCTTGCCTTTTTCCACGCCCTTCCATCTGACACAAATAGGCATGAACGAGGTTTAGACATTGAAAGTACAAGGATGGAATCAAGAATCAGGAGCATGGACGAATTGTTCAAGTGTTAGGTTCTGTCGGATTGTCCGGCTCTGTGCCGGATAGTCTGGCGTCGGATACTCCGGCACACAGTCGGATAATCCGGCAGACCCTAACATTTCAAGAATTCGTCAAAACTCCTAAACTAGCCACAAGATTCCAACCAAACTTCTAGCATTGCTAAACAACCTCATATCCAACGTCTTGACCGAAGGAATCGAACTAGAACATCCGAAATGAAGAGATCGAAGAGGGGGAAGAACAAGGGTACCTTCAAGCACTTCCTCGGTTTCCGAAGGAAAAACTTGGGGCACCGGAGTCTCCGGCGATTGGAGGTCCTTTGAATCCTTTTGGGAGTCGAATCCCACTCCAAATCGACCACGAATCGACGACTTTGGGTGGAGGGAAGAGAGGGGCGACGAGAGGAGTCGAGTGCGGTGAAAAAACGAAAGGATAACGTTTCACCGCGGGGGTCAAGTCCTTATATAGGCTCGTAACTGACCGGATAGTCCGACACGGAGCCGGATAGTCCGACAGTCCCAGGACCGGATACTCCGGTTGCTCCCCGGAATGTCCGGTGGGGAGCTCCTGACTATCGTCGGATAGTCTGACATACTGCCGGATAATCCGAAGTTCCCAGATTTTCAAACTGACTTGATGAAAAGAATAAGATTCAAAGGAGTTGAGAGGCAATGGATGGACTTATAGAACATTCTCATCATAAATGGTCAGTAAGCAAACAACAACCATAACTATAACCATATACAACAAGATAGGATCAAAAGATCAAGAACCATTCAAATAGTTTTGAAAATCACTCAAATCTTTTCACAATTCATTTTGTTTTGCAAGACTACCAAACTAGTAAACAACATTTAGATGTACAACATTCTATTTCACATTAAAAGAATCAAGGATATTTAATTCATTTCTAAGCTCACAAAAGCGCTTCTCATCTAGTGGCTTCGTGAATATATCGGCAAGTTGGGCATCGGTTCTTATGTAACTAATGGTTATATCCCCCTTGATAGCATGATCTCTCAAGAAGTGGTGCCGGATATCTATATGCTTGGTTCTATTATGATCAACTGGGTTATGAGCAATAGCAATGGCACTCTCATTGTCACATAGGAGAGGAACTTTGTTCATAGTGTAACCAAAATCCTTTAGAGTTTGCTGCATCCAAAGCAATTGTGCACAACAATTACCTGCTGCAACATACTCCGCTTCGGCGGTGGAAAGGGCAACGGAATTTTATTTCTTGGATGACCATGACACTAGGGACCTACCCAAGAATTGGCAAGTCCCGAATGTACTCTTCCTATCTACCTTACATCCGTCGTACTCGGCATCGGAATAGCCAACTAACTTAAACTTGGAGCCCTTTGGATACCAAAGCCCTAGGTTAGGTGTATGAACCAAATATCGCAAGATTCTTTTAACGGCCACCATGTGGCTCTCCTTAGGAGCGGATTGAAATCTTGCACACAACCACACAATAAGCATAATATCGGGCCTAGATGCACAAAGATAAAGCAATGAACCAATCATGGAGCGATATACCTTTTGATCCATGGGCACGCCTTTTGGATCAAGATCAAGATGTCCATTGGTTTGCATTGGGGTCTTGATAGGTTTGGCTTTGTCCATGTCAAACTTCTTGAGCATATCTTGAGTGTACTTGGCTTGACATATGAACGTGCCTTCTTGGAGTTGCTTGACTTGAAAACCTAGAAAGAACTTCAACTCCCCCATCATGGACATTTCAAACTTCTTGATCATGATCTTGCTAAAAGCTTCACAAAATTCTTGGTTAGTAGAACCAAATATGATGTCATCGACATATACTTGGCACACAAAGATATCATCATCAATTTTCTTTGTGAAGAGAGTAGGATCAACTTTGCCAATAACAAATTGATTTGCAACAAGATATCCCTTAAGGCATTCATACCATGCTCTAGGTGCTTGTTTTAGCCCATAGAGCGCCTTATGGAGTTTAAAAACATGGTTAGGATACTTTGGGTCTTCAAAGCCCGGTGGTTGCTCCACATACACCTCCTCACTAATTGGCCCATTGAGGAAGGCACTTTTCACGTCCATTTGTTGTAGCTTAAAACCATGGTGAGTAGCAAAGGCAAGTAATATACGAATTGACTCAAGCCTAGCTACGGGGGCAAAAGATTCACCAAAATCCAAACCTTGCACTTGTGAATACCCTTGTGCAACAAGTCAAGCTTTGTTCCTTGTCACCACACCATGCACATCTTGTTTATTGCAAAACACCCATTTGGTGCCTACAACATTTTGCTTAGGTCTCGCCACCAACTTCCACACTTTGTTTCTCTCAAATTGGTTCAACTCCTCTTGCATGGCCATCACCCAATCCGGATCCTCGAGTGCATCTTCTACTCTAAGTGGCTCCATAGAAGACACAAAATAGTAATGTTCACAAAATTTTGCAACTCGAGTTCTAGTAGTTACCCCTTTTTCAATGTCACCGATGATGTTCTCAACGGGGTGATCTCTTTGTACACTTTGGCGTACTCTTGGATGCGGCACTCTTTCTTCATTTTCTTCTCCTTCTTCCTCTTCTTTATCTTGTACATCTCCACCACCACTTGAAACTTGATCTTGGTTGTGATCTTGATCTTGGTCGTCACCTTGATCTTGAGCACTTCCTTGATCTTGCTCTTGTGTGGGCGGTGGAGTTCCTTGGCGTGAGGATGAAGGTGGAGCTTGATCAACCTGAGGCTCTTGAGGCTTTATATCACCAATGGCCATTCTACCAATTGCCTCATGTGGAGCTTCTTCATTACCTATCACACTTGGATCAACTTGCTCTACTTGAGAGCCATTAGATTCATCAAATGTCACATCACGCGTGACCTCAACACAACCATTGGTTTTGTTGAAGACCCGGTATGCGAAGACATTTGATCCATATCCAAGCAAGAAACCTTCATCGACCTTAGTAGCTAACTTTGAGGACTTGGGTTTCTTGTTAAGAATAAAGCATTTGCTCCCAAATACACGAAAGTATGAGACATTAGGAACGTTATCGGTGAGTAGCTCATAGGGTGTCTTTTGCAAGATTCGGTGGAGAAATAACCGGTTTGATGCATGGCATGCGGTGTTCACGGCTTCGGCCCAAAAGCGGTCCGAAGTCTTGTACTCATCAAGCATTGTTCTTGCCATCTCAATGAGTGTGCGGTTCTTCCTCTCGGCCACCCCCATTTTGTTGTGGAGTGTAGGGTGCCGAGAACTCATGCTTGATGCCTTCTTCATCAAGGAATTCTTCAACTTGAGTGTTCTTGAATTCACTTCCATTGTCACTCCTTATCTTCTTGATCTTGACTTCATGTTCATTTTGAGCTCTTCTCACGAACTTCTTGATTATTCCTTGCACTTCACTATTATCATGCAAAAAGTATACCCAAATGAAACGAGAATAATCATCAACAATTACTAAACCATATTTGTTACCACCAATGCTCAAGTAGGCTATTGGACCAAAAAGATCCATGTGTAGCATTTCCAATGCCCTTGTGGTAGTCATCACATTCTTGGCGGGGTGAGGTGCTCCATGTTGTTTTCCGGCTTGACAAGCACTACACATTCTATCTTTCTCAAAAGAAACATCGGTTAGTCCATGGATGTGACCGCCCTTTTGGAGATCATTAAGATTTCTCATGCCAACATGGACTAGCCGGCGATGCCATAGCCAACCCAAGCTAGACTTTGCCAACAAGCATGTATTAAGTTGGGTTTTATCCAAGGAAAAATCCACAAGATAAACCCTCCTTTCAACACACCATTAAAGGCAATTGAGTTATCGCTCCTCTTGAAAACGGTCACACCTTCGTTAGTGAAATAACAATTAAAGCCCTTCTCACAAAGTTGTGAGACCGACATTAAATTAAACTCCAATGAATCTACCAAGAGAACTTTAGAAACGGAATACTCGGGAGTGAGAGCAATGTTACCCATTTCAAGTACTGCTCCTTTACCATCATCACCAAATGTAATTTCACCCATATCGGTTGTGTTCTTTTCAAGTGATGTAAACATCTTCTTCTCTCCGGTCATATGACTTGTGCATCCACTATCAAGCACCCAACTTGTTCCACCGGAGGAGTATGCCTACAAAAACAAATTAAGCCTTTGTTTTAGGTACCCAAATAGATTTGGGTCCTTGAGCATTAGTAACAAGCATCTTTGGCACCCACACACATCTTTTAATTATGATGTTGTGTGCGCGGGGATCTATATATTTAGCAACAACTTTGCCATAAGAATTTCTAGTAAGCACATAATCGGCATAAAAGGTGTCTTGTGAGGCATGCACTTTCTTCTTGTCTTTTGGTGCTTCACTCTTGTTCTTTGTGACATTGATGGTCTTGACTTGCTCAACCTTGTTCACTTTCTTTGTTCCCACTTCCACCTTGTAGATCTTCTTCTTGCCCAACACATAAGGTGGACCATGAGTGTCCTTGACGGTGAAGCTTGAATCTTTTTCATCACAAAGCTCACTACCATAGATAGTGATAGGTTGAAGCCTATCAAAGCCATCTCTTGCCATCTTGAACCTCTTTTCTTTTTCACCTTCACCTTCACCTATCATGCCTCTATGGATAATGACATTCATCCTCTTGATTTGCCCTTTCAAAAGCTTCACTTCTTTCTTATGGTTAGCAAAAGCATTGATATCAACATTATAACATTTTACACAACCTTTACTTGTGGAGGGATCGGTTGCTAAAATGGCATCTTTTGAAGATTTTGATGTGCTAGACCAAAGAGAATCAAATTGCACTTAAAGATTCTTATGGGCCTTGACTAGCCCACTATGTTTTTCTTGAAGAGCAACATTTGAGCTCTCAAGACTTTTGAAAGTCTCCTTGCTTTTCGCAAGTTCTTGGCATAATTTTTCCCTCTTTTCCTTTTCACATGCCATGTGCTTAATGAGTTCAAGGTTTATCTCCTTTTCAAGGATGAGCAATGCTTCTTGTTTCTCAAGTAGCTCATCTCTAGCAACCAATTCCTTCATAAGTCTCTTAAACTTGGTGATTGCATTTTTATCAAAACCTTTAAGCAAGCTTTCACAATCACTATCACCATCATCATCACTATTATCACTACCATCAACATCATCATCACTATCTTGAAGTGTAGAGGGAGAGAAAACTTTAGTAGTTACCTTCCGGCCCATGGCCATGAGGCAAACGCCACGTGGTTTGTTGTCAACTTCATCATCGGTGAGGGTAGGTTCATCGTTGTAGGTAGGAAATAGTTTCTTGCTTGATGATGTTGATTTATTGATAGCAATGGTAGCAATGCCTCCCTTGCCGGAGGCTTCTTCATCTGAGGCTTCCTCCGCTACATGAGCATGACCGGTGTACTTCTTCTTGTATTGCTTCTTGTCCGCTTGATGACCTTTCTCTTTTCTTTCATCTTCTTCCTTGACGGGACAATTTGCAATGAAGTGTCTGGCCTTCTTGCAATAGTAGCAAATTTGCTTTGAGCTTGATCTCTTGCCCTTTGAGCCACGTTCTTTCCTCATTAACTTCTTGAACCTCTTCACAAAGAGAGCTAGCTCTTCATCATCGGAGTTCTCTTCCTCTTCTTCTTCTTCACTTGAACTTTCTTGAACCGGTTCCTTGCTCTTTTTCTTGCTTGCCTTGAATGCAAGTTCTTTGTTCTTGGAGTTGGAAACGGCCGTTGCTATTTGCTTGACATATTTGGCTTCCTCCTCCATGACCTCATGATTTATGATCATCCCAAGTACTTCATCCGGAGACATCCTCTTGTAGTTTCTCATTTGCCGGATCATGGTCACAAGAGTGATGTTCCTTGGTGAGACTCATGATTCCCATACTTGGTGCATCCAAGAGCCTTAAGCTTGTTGACCTTGACCTTGAGACGGTTGTACATTTGCTGAGGTGTCTCATCATCCTCCATCACAAATCTACCAAGCTCTCCTTCCAAGATTTCAATCTTGGCTTGCTTCATGGAGTCAACTCCTTCATGAGCTATACGAAGAGTGTCCCAAATCTCCTTGGCACTTGTCATACCACCAACTCTTTCATACTCTTCATTGCTCAAGGAGGTGAGGATCACGGCGGCCGCTTGTGCATTTCGATGCCATTCTTGTTCTTCTTCTTGTGTGAGCTCATCATAGTCTTTGTGTCTTTTCAACCCTACACACACAACTTTCCAAATACTTGGATAAAGTAAGATTAGATGCAACATCATGTTGTGCCTCCACTTGGTATAGTGCGTCCCATCGAAATGAGGCGCCCTACCCAATTGCACCGCCGTAAAGTTAGTGTGAGAACTTAATTTTTCATAACTAAAAGGCATATCATGAAAGTTTTCACTTCTCTTGGAATGATTGCTTCTTTTGCTTCTTCTTGAAGCATGTGACCTTTCACCTTCGGAGTGTGGGATCAAGTCCTCTTCATATTCTTCTTCTTCGCTTGTATGTGCATCCTCTACAAGCACTTCTTCGTCATCACCGTAGTCGATCAGTTTGGGTTCTTCCGACTTCTTCTTGGACTTGTCCTTTTTCTTCCTCAAGCTCCCGGGGTCACCAAGGGTTGCCTCCATCTTTTCTCCAAGCGGTTAAGCTTCAAATGGAATACCTCGCTCTGATACCAATTGAAAGTTGCCTAGAGGGGGGGTGAATAGGCAACGCTAAAAACTTCTGCAAATTAAGACTTAATCAAATCGTCAGATCTACCGGATGGTCTGGTACACTGCCGGATACTCCGGTACCGGAGTATCCGGTACTGTGTCGGACAGTCCGGAACAGGGGATAATCTTGCGAAATTTGAAAACTACGAAGTTTCTAACAATTCTACTTGAATCAAAAGACTTGTATGTATGCTATCAAGTGAATCTACACAACAATTGCGGAAGGAAACAAGTAGAAATGTAGATCGAGGCAATATAGCAATATATGAGCGGTATGAACAAGAACAAGTAAGAACAACTAGAACAATCAAAAGATAGACAATTGACACACGATTTTTCTCCGAAGTTCAGGCCCACAAAGTGCCCTACGTCTCCGTTGAGGAGTCCACAAAGGACAGGGTTGCTCTCAACCCTAAACCTCACTCAAATGGTCACTAAAACCGGTTTGAGTTGCTCACTATCAAATCCCTTGCGGGAATGGGTAATACAAACTTCCCGGAGCTTCACCACACGAATTGGGAACTCCCGGGCAACCTCTAGCCGTCTAGAAACACAAAGCACCAAGAGTAACAAATGAAATCACGAGAGAATGATGCCACAAGAAGCTCAAAGAGTGGGATGCTTGCTCTCAACACGAATCACTTGCTCTCACACACTCTCTTGAGTGAATCACACAAATCTTTGGGTTGGGAATGAGTAGAGAGTGAAGGGGAATGCTTTTGGTCGTGTTCTTATGAGTGGAGGCGAGAGAGATGGCCGTTGGAGGTGGATGGGTATATATAGGCGCTCCAACAAAAGTAACCGTTACGCTGCAAGTTAGGGTCTGCCGGATACTCCGACATAGTGTCGGATACTCCGATGGGAGTTAGCTGCGGTCCTCTTGAACAGGGGCCGGACATTCCGGCAATGAGTCGGATAGTCCGGTGGGAACGTACTGAGTGACTCCGGATACTCCGGCATGGTGCCGGATAATCCGGTGAGGACAAACTGAGACTGAAAAATTGGTTATACTCTCAAGCTCGAATTTAGTTGGTTTTGGTTCACTCAAAGACTCTTGTGACATCAGTATACACATGATTACCATCCCTCTTGATAGTACGGCATTTCTAGACTCAATGAAAAATTTAAAAGAGTGAAATCTTTGTCCATTGAGCACTTGATGCGATTTTTGTCAACACATGAAGGGATTGTAATATTGAAATCTTTTTGATTCTCCATTGTGAGACCTAGCTGAATATTTCCTCATTGCAAATATTAGTCTTTTTGATCGTTTTAACGTCAATCACACAAAACACAGATGTGTTGCGGCATGGTGCTCAACGCTAGCAAATTGGATCTGTGTGAGGGGCTCCAGATCTTGTTGGTGAGGCCCTGATCTGCACGTAGGTCTTCATCTGAGTCTAATGTGCTCGAAACGTACGTTTGGGCCCCGCGTTTGGATCATTATCAAGTCTTAGGTCCCCTA
>CM017442.1:55422482-55482788 GCA_007726485.1 Eragrostis curvula
TGGCTGGATTGATGCATATCTAAGCACAGGCAAATAACGGAGTTTTAATTAGCCCTTTCGTTAGTGCGAGATTTTAGGATCATCTGGATTGTATGTACTTGTCCTTGATTATTCGACACTGCTTGGAACAAAATATTCCGGGAAATACTAAAGAACATCTTCTTGGTATTATTGACTGATATTTTTGTTATGAACATGTGTAATATTTCAAGCATGTCTAGCATACCGCTGTGTTGAATTTGATCTTCAATTGTATTCGATTGCTATGTCTCTTCTGTCATCGTTTCAACCTCTGCTTGTAGCTTCTAATATTAAGAATAACGAGAGACTGGATTATTTTTTTTTTCGACCGGGGTTTACCCACCTCCATGCCAAAATGACACGGAGCTCCAAGAGTTACATAGGTTCGAGAAAGCAAAGGCCGAAAACGGAAATGTCTCACCACCCCGACACTGTTATCTGATCTCAGAATAATACTGCCTGGGGTGAGTTAGAGAGTGAATTACATGACAGAGCTTGGAAAATTTGAGTTGATATTTCATGGTTTTGGATGTAGGGCCTGCCTGCCTTTTACAGTTGATGATTTTCCGAGGTTGAGCAACGACCATTATGAGCAGACAACAAAATACACAAAATGATGCAAGATCTTTGTCGTCGAGGCCCTTCACCACTCAGTCTTTTCCCTCCATTCAATGATTTGGTCATCGAAGGCCACAGGCATGTCTTTGGTAGGCAGTATCGACTCCACGATGAGTCTCCAAGTACGTGTCGTTTAGTTAATTCCTTCTGTGATGCTATTTGATATCACATCATCATTTATTACTATGAGAAACTCCACATTTTTTTCATGATTCGTTTATTGACTTTTTCAGTTAGTGCCGACAATGCTGCGTCCGTTGATTGCTCAAATGGTTGTAAGTGCATTCCTATGGACTTGCTGCAGGTCATTGACTTGAAAATTGCTGGCTATCGCCATGCCCAGCCTGGACATGCCCGGATCTTTGGATTTTTTGCGGTCCGGGATAAGATCGAACCTTTGCGCAACTATGTGTACAGACGTGACATCAACAATTACGAAGCTGTGTCTGTAAACCCAAAGACGGTAATTTGATTTGCAATCTGTGGGGTTTTTACATTTGTGCATATTTATTACTCTGAAAGTGCCATGCCAAATCTGCTTTGCTTTGACAAGTCTCTATGTAGGACCTGTTTTTGAGGTATTGATACCTTTATCAATTCGAGCTGCATCTATCTACATACCCTTTTTTTTCATGTTGTGTTACTGCACTTTTGTGAATTTTGATCACTTTCTAGTTATTTTCATCAACACCTTAAAAATATGCTGCATTAACTTCGGCTCCTACCTGCAGGGAATGGCACGTTTGTCGTTGACTAGTCCTGCTAGAGGTATTTGCATCACTAGCTACGCATTGTTCGAATTCAAACTCTGTATTCGGACTGAAGACACAGAAGATGGGCCGAAGGATGACATTTTGATTGAAGGATGTACCGAAATCGACAACATTTGGAGTCAGAATCTTTTGTTGAAACTGGCCGTCTGTATGGAGAGAAGTGTGGATTGGATGTGACGTTTGCGGTGCTGACCAACGCTGTCCAAGCAACAGTTGCTGTTGAGATTGTCCGTGCTCCTGCATGTGGCCTTAATCTCAAATTATATGCCAAGACCAGTGGCTTCAACAATGTGATCTGCCTGTTTCAAGGTGTTGCAGAAGCTGATCGTAAATTGAGTTCAGTGGTAGCAGTGCGTAGACGTGGCCACCTTGATCTTCATATTGAAGGGTCGTCAGTTGATAATGATTTTTTCTCAGAAATCGTCTTGTGTAAAGTGGACAGACAGATTTGATGCTTGTTACCATGGAATAGTGGATGAAGAAGTGAAACTTGGTGATTTTGCAGCAATTTCTGTGAAGATCATATGGAAAGCGGTCTACGATCGGAGAGTGCAGGGCTAGTGGAACTTCTGATCACATCAAAGGATGGAGGGTATTATCTATGTAGCTTTTGTGTGAACTTTCCCTATGTGTGTATCTGATGGTAAACTATTTCCCTATGTGATGTGTACTGAACTTGCAAAATATTTTCCCTTTGCGTGACATGTTATACGTGTACCGAGAGTGCATGAAGCTGCAAAATTCTACTACGTCTCAACATCCATCCCTTTCTCTCTTTTATCTCAACCAAACATTGTAGCTTTTTATTTCGTATATGTTATACACATGATTACTTATTACAAAGCACTACCGCCGTGATTTGCCGCTGTTAATATGCATTAGTAGAAGAGGTCGTACGCTGCAGCCATAATGTATAGCGTGATTCTTTTTATTATTAGAGGCAAATAAGGGATATCTCCACTATAGCACAATCTAATATCACTAAAATCTTGCTACACAATGAGGGACGAGACCTCAGAGCATGGGAATGATTAGCTTGGACTGTTAAGTGTTAGATTATAACTAGTTTTCGCAGTTGGGTACTTGGCTTTATGAAACTTAAACACCCTTTACATGTAAGAGGATTTCTTTTTTAATTTTTCCTTCAAAACGCTAGTCTTCAAACCAAGTCGATATAGAAGTTCAAGTAGATTGGGGTCAAAGATTAGCTCAAATTGTCCGCACCATTTTCTTCGAATGGCATGCTCCTACGCTCCTAAAAATTGCATTGTATGGCATTGTAATAACACACAGTAAATACACTTGCCATTGTCATAACAGAGACATGTACCACGTCCTGCATATACGTATGAGTATGAATAAATCTAGGAATAATTAGATATTTGCCATTGCAAATGTCCCCAACAAGAGATTTGCCATCGCAAAAATACTAATAAGGTATCTGCCATTCATGTAACAATTCTTACACATATTTGCCATCGCCGTCAACTACGTTAAATTTTTCCGTTAACCTTTTCTCATATTGCCCAAACTACCCTTGTCTTCTACCTCCAGCCCCTCACCACCGTGAGCACTCCTGCACCCGAATTAGCTGCCGCCTCCGCATCATCCTGGCGCGCCGCCACGCCCGGGTGAGCTGCCTGCTGCCCCCTCCCTCTCTCGCACCTTCCTCACCTGATCCTCCGGCGACCCAACCTCATCGATGTGAAGACGGAGATGCGCTCGCCGTGGCGCACCAACGACAGCATACTTCCGGAGGCCGTCGTCCCGTCGCCGGAGCCGCTCGTCACTGTAGCGCTGCGTCTCCTTCCGCGGTGGCTACATTGAGGCAATGTCTAGGCTGTCTCCCGCATCGTGATGACTCCTGCTTGAGATGCGCATGACAGGGGAGTGGGTACGACAGCTCCAACGGATGCAATCTCTTCTGGCCAAGAAGGAGCTCGAACGGATGCAATCAAATTGACATCCCCCATCTTCAGTGGATCTTCTAATCAACCAATCGAGGCCAGACTGAGCATATGCTCCTCCGGTTACAGCAATCTTTTATTCTTTTATCACATTGGAAGCTAAAGTGAATGTATCTGTAGCTCAAAATCATGGCAGCAGTTGGAATGCGTCTGTATACATGGTCTGAACTCTTCATTTTAGCTTGCTGCACTGATCCTTTCGTCTCTGGGAGGGTGGGATCCGGACCCCACGCACTCTTCCCAAGTTGACGGGATGCCGGTCATGTGGGAGGAAGAAAAAAGAAAAAAAAGAAAAATATGGCTGGAGGAGGAAGACATTGGCATTTTGGTCCTTTCACAGCTTCATTGCTCTTTGACAAGTCAACAATGGCAAATATGTGCAAGAATTGCAACCTGAATGGCACATTTATCATTATCGTTTTTGTGATGGCGAATCCCTCACCGGGAACATTTGCAATGGCAAATATCTAATTAACCCCATAAATCTATACAAACATCTCAAATAATATGTGTCCAGTGCTTGACTGAATGTTACAGAAAAGATTGCATCATTGGACTTCCTGAGGCCAAACATAGCTAAAATTTACTGAGGAATGCAAGACATGCAACTTTCCTTCTTCTACTACTCTCACCTTCCGATAGTTTCCTGGGGGTGTTCACAAGTTGCTCTCAGTATTTGGGTTGCCTGTTGACCACTAAGCTTCTTGGGGTACTTAGTCCTTCTATATTTTGAGACATCCTGACAGATATTGAAAATCACACATTTACAATCAGTCAATACGTGGACAGCCTGACCAGATATTGAAAACTTGTGTGTGGGCAGCACCGAGTTGTCGGATAGGTACCTTGATTACAGCATGGTAGAAATCAAACTCACTGGGATGGCAGATGCTGGTGTAAACCACTGTTCCTGCAATTTCGAGGATCGCAGATCAGATCGATACATCCACTATATAATCAAAATATCAAAATTAGTTTGCATTGGGCATAGACCGGGAAGATGAGGGTGAGTCATGACACTAACCAGGGAGAATGTTTCCACTCTTGTCGATCGGATCACGTCTTCCATGATTCTCAGGGAACAGCCTTGTGTGATGCCTCTTTTGTACTGTAACAAATGTCACCTTTGGTAGATAACCCTCTTGAATTGAAGCACAAGCCTTTGACATAGGAAACAGAACGGTGAGTACACTCAAACATAATAAAAACTTGACCTGTGGGGGGTAAAACAACCCCCGGGCATTGGGAACACTAACATAATAAAATCATAAGTTGGTAGATTGGCACAAAACATGCTAAAGGGAATCACCTTCCTAATTGTGTCCATTTCATGGAGCAAAACATGGCTGAACTGCCCTTCACTGACCCCATCCCTAGATAATACAACAATAAAAGAAATTCAAGCAAAGGTTGGTCCAAGAGGGTGCAAATGTTCATCGAACAATGTAAATTATAAGCACAGACCTGTAGAATATTATCCTTCCAGGCTTTCGGCGAGTCTTCTGATAGAACGACACCAGTAGCTCCCTGCAAAAAATTATGGAGTGTCTCAGTTTCAAATAGTCATTTTACCATTCTCAAGAAAACAAGGGATGCAAGTTACCGTATCATTCCACCATTTACTGGCGTGCCTTTCTCTGGATCGGTACCGGTCCAGAAGAGATCTTGTATAATTTCCTGCCTATGTGCTTGGGCAGAGACTAGAGCTTTATAGGTTGTGGCTTCAAGGTCCATGGATGCCACGACCTGCACAAGATAATGCATCCCTGCCATTACTTTTTAACATCAATCAATTACGAATGGAGTAGCCATCAACCATCAAGTGAATTTTCACTTCATTTAGAACATAATACGAACAAAACAGTAACTAATGAAGAGAATGAAAACTGACTGCAGCAAAAGAAGCTGAGGAGTCTTCTCCAGCTGCAGGATGAGTAACATCACCACCAAAAATGATAGTGGGGGTATGAGAAACGAATGGTAGGTTGTTCTGAACGGCTTTCTCAAGAACTGTATTGCGCCCTCCAACCTGATATTGACAAATATACTGTATGTATCAATCTCCAGAACAGCAAAAGCACACCACAAAAGGGAATCGTAGGCATGGCTACAAAGTGAACTTACCTTCACATTGATTTTAAGGGCGACATTTTCATAATATTGGTTGTTTGTCTTGGATTTAGTATTGATGCATTGAGATACTATACCAAGTTCAGTCTCGCACAACCTCTTAATTTTTCCTGCAGATTTAATTTCACAATATGTTACCACGAAACCGAGACGGCCCTATGGACGTTAATAAGATCGAACATACCATTATGACCGGTAACTTCTGGAAGAATAACAATTAGCAAGTTGAGATCAGGAGCCCTCATGTGAACATCCCTCAAAGCAGCTTCAATTTGGTTGGGAGAAGCTGAACAAATTTCTGTCACTGGCGTTTGATTGAAAACCTAAAATATTAACGTCAAATTTTGCATGTTGTGGCAAAAAAATCGTGATATCAAATACTGTGTGCAATTATGTGAAATAAAATTACCATGCCCATGGAATTACACTTCTGAGCCAAGTCACCACATAACCTGCGTGCCTTATCAGTTTGCCACGGTGAAAAGTTCAAACAAGTCCATCTCTGAACGTTTCCTCCATTAACCATTTTCTGCAAACATAACGTGACATCAGTAGGTTAGAAACCCAAAATACAATGTTCTAAATTTATATAGTCCGTGGCACTTTTCAAAGTAAATGAGAATGAAATTGCAATAAGAGCTTAATTTGGAATTTTAACTAGCCAGTGGAATCACCTTATTGAACATATTCCACTGCCCAAAACTTGGAGCACAAGTTTTCTCCCTTCCAGATTCATGATATTTCAGCTGCAGAAAAAGGAAGGAATTCTTTAAATGAAACAAATCAAAAGAATATCATCAGACTGAGAATGTTGAACAGTAGGTACCATAGGTGGAGGCAGCACGCGTGCTTCCACTTCGGCTATTTTCTTGACAACATGGATCCCGAACACTTGTGCCAGCCTATCAGCCGAATAGTTGTTGTGGCTAACCATCTATACACATAGTTCAAAAAGCCTGTTAATATTCATGATGCTTTTTGCACAATACATCAGAAAAGATAATCGACCACAAGAGAACAGAAAATGAAACTATAAAGAAACCAAACTATGTTACTGGGAATATATGGATAACAATACAACCAAATTCAAAAAAAAAAAATGCCGTACACAAAGTTAAGGGTGTGTTTATTACACAAAGTTCAAATGGAAAATTCATCCGCACTACTGACAGAAAAAAAAAAAACTGTTTGACTCGGAATATTCAGCCACACCTGGCGAGGAAATGTGTGTTCTGTGCAGT
Organism: Eragrostis curvula; assembly: GCA_007726485.1. Lineage (NCBI taxonomy): Eukaryota > Viridiplantae > Streptophyta > Magnoliopsida > Poales > Poaceae > Eragrostis > Eragrostis curvula. The sequence goes on from CM017442.1 coordinate 55,429,233, forward strand.
CAATGTGGGTACGCCATAATTGGCACCAACCCAAAAGCATGGTGGCAGTAAGGGAAGAATATTTGTGTTGAGTACATTTAACAGCATGCCACAAACCCTCCTATATTATTGGGGGTTCAGGGTTGAAGGACCTTTCATGGCCTCTTCCCAACGCAAGAAATTTTTTACAAGATTTTGAAACTAATCGAATGCTCGAAGCCAAGAATAAAAAGTTCACATTCAAAGGCAGTGCCAAAACTATTGGGCTGGATGTATACCTGAAGGATGCTGTTCTCCCTATCCTCATTTGGAGAAAAGCTGAAGACAAAATGCTAATGAGTAAGTTGGTATTAGAAGAAATGACAAGGCAAAGTGATAAGAGACGACCCCGTACTTCAGTTGTGCCAGTGGGACAGAGGCAGTTCCAGTGATCTTGTACACACTTCTTTTGTCGTGTGTTGTTTCAACACGAACTGCACGAAGTGCTTTTTTGAGCTGAAAAGATTTTAGGTAGATGAACCAGTTAGTAACTCTAAGCAGATTATTCGTCACGCACAGTCGATAGATATAGTACCTTCAGGCGATCCCTGTCAGCAATCGGCTGCCTGGGGTGTATCCCCTCCACACAGTTCTGAACAAATTCTATCACGGGGATTGACTTGTAAAACCCAGTTGATGATATGTCTGAATAAGGAAAGTATGATAAAGAGATCAAAACAATATTAAGTCACGAAAAGAAATGCAGAGCCATATTCTCATGCATGCAAAGTGAAATAGGTAAAGCATACACATTCATGTGGCATAACCACAGGTATGAAATTAGGGAATGTCATACACATGAATTAGGAAAATGAACATGTAGATACTCAAATAGAATTTAAAACCAATATAACGTAATTTTTTACTAGCATTCTAACAGAAACATATATAGAGAGATGTACCAATGTTCAGTGAGAGTCCCATCTGAGTGGGGCACAAGCTCTGGTAGTATCCTCTCCAACACTCCAGCCCCTCACCGATGTCTGAGTGTCCAAAGGCTTTGAAGAAGGATCGAGAAACAGTAACATAACTGCAAAAAGAAGAGTATTCAGCAACCATATTGTAAATAATTAAACAAATCATATTACTGCAGAAAAGAAAGCTATCATACTTCAGGAGGGATGGTGTCTCCCTCAGGACAACATCAAGCGCCAGGATTGTGTCCTGCGGCGAGTCCCTTTGTCGACCCTGAAGAAACTCCTGCATATGGTACAGATTTGCACATCCCATGCGTCGGATTGTGACCTTGTACTCACTGATTTCAAGGAATACAGATCAAGAAGCATAAAGTACATCAGTTAGCAGCTACAAGTCACAACAGCTGTGCAAAAACAAACACAAATAGCCGCTTACATTTCTCTGCGCTCCTTTCCCAATTTCACCACGAAGTCCATTGATGTGAATGGCAGCTCGCCTGCAGTGTACATGCTCTTTCTTCCGTCGTAGGCAGGAGTTTTGCGGGCAAGAGATGTCGCACCGTGGGCTTTTACAAGCTCAGAAAGTAGCACCCTGTTTGTGCTCTTTGCTTTGGGTTCAGGATTAATGGAAACTGGAAACCTGGTAATGTGTATGGATCATTAAAACGTGTCAGACTCTCAAAATTTTGTCGAAAATCATGGAAACGAGTGCACAAGTAAATGGAGAGGGGAAGGAACGGAGGCTCACATCATAGTGGACGATTTCGTTGTCCGCGAGGATGAAATGCTTCATGCGGACGACGACCTTCTTCCTTATCGCGCCGACTCCCGGGCGCGCCGGGTGCGCAATCCCCTTGCTCGACACCGGCGGGGCCTGCCGCTGCTGGTACGCGGCCGCTTCAGCTTCTGATTCAGCCGCGGGGGCATGTGCTCCCGATGTAGCCGCTGGCGCGGGCGCTCCGGGTCTTGGAGCTGGAGCGCGCGGAGCAGGATCCGCCACGGCCAGAGCAGATGCGGCCGCCGGGGGAGGAGCGGGCGCCGAACTCGACGAGGCCGCGGCCGTAGGCGGAGGCGGAGGCGCCGATATCGAAGCCGCCGCGGGGACCACCGTGTCAACGACCGGCGCGGCGGGACGCGCGTGCACCTCTCCGCCTCCGCGGCCCTGGGCTCCGCCACTGATGCCCCGCTGCTGGTACGCGCCACCTCGGCCTCCGCCCTTGCCCCGCTGCTGGAACCCTTCGCCGCTGCTTGGACCGCCGGGGCCGCGCCCTCCGAACTTGCGGCCGAGTCCACCGGGCCCGCGCCCTCCGCCGTGGCCTCCGCGTCCTTGCTTCGAGCTGCCGGCTTGATCTTCTTGCTCTTCATCACACAACTTATTCCACTGGGAACGGCACATTATACGGAGAGATTTTGCAGCCTCTTTCACGTTTGGTGGAGTTTCGTCTGTGATGACAATTTTTTTCGTGCTTGCCGACTGTCCATAGATGATTCTGCTCTTGTCACACCAGTCGCCGATCAAATCTTTGTTCTTCTCCCCAAGGAGCTTCGTAGCATGTATATCAGCCAACAATTCCTCATTAAACTCATACACTTCAAGAAGTCGGGGGGCTTCGAAAAACATTATGATCATAAGTGCAATGGCTGCCTTTGCTTTTTTGCAGTCTCCCCCCTTATGTGTTGCCAGTCTGTAAAATGCGTCAAGAAATGGGTGAAAGCCCACCTTCACGTTTTCCACTTCACCCTTGACCAACTTAGGGTACATACCATTTGTATGAAGAGACTCTGACCCTCTCATCAACTTTGGGAGTTTGGGATCATCTGTCTCATATCTAGCACCCCTAGTAGTGACAATGCCCCTAAACCAGCTTTGATACTTATCTCCAACTAAGTCCAGGTTCGTTTCACCATCAGTGATCCTGATGGTGTATGCTCCATTACTCGTGGGATCTTTGTCAGGTGTTACAGGGACGACTACTTCCTTTCCATCTATGGTAAACGTAAAGCTCACATCTGTATCCCTTTTCATAGCTTCTATAATATCATTCCTAGAATTCTTGTAGTTCTCCACAAGCTTAGCATGATCTCTCACATCAAAGGTTGCTGTTGGTTCAGGTATATCCTATACGCATAGTAATGAAAATATTTTAAAACTACAGACCAAAGCATTAAATTGACTGTGAATAGATTATTTTTGACACCTACTACTATTTAACCATCTATATGACATTCCATCACAAATCAGGAGCCTAGCGCTGCATATATCTAGAAGTACTATCACTGATCAAGCCATCACATATCAGAACCTATATAATTCATAAAAACTTGAGTATAAAACTGATCAACGTAAGCTATCTCAACATTTAAAATATCCAAGAGTGTATTCATTTTCAAACAAAAATACCAGTAAGGAGTAACATACAGTGACAGCTAGAGGGGCATTTTGTATTGAAAATATCCAAGAACACAATGATATATAAAGCACAGGAGCAAGCTTATAATAAACGCAAATTCTCACTTTTGGTAGAGTAGTACACTTACATCGAGGAGGGCGGGTGTGACAGCTTCTGCTGCCATGTCTGGACTCTTGAGTAGTATCTTCTTCCTCGTTAGTTTAGCTAGTATGGAGTATTTGTAGACTGTTGCAAACCGAACAATAAATTTTTGACTATGTTATCACAGGAAAAGACTAATAATGGTATGTTCATCCGAAACTAAACCTCAATCTGAATTTTTGTGGCAAAAAAAGATGGTATAAATCAGAATGTTGACAATTGCAGGACAGAATTGAAGACTTCCACTCAAATGCTATTTGTTTATGATCGCTTCATATATCTTCTACTAGTGTCAAGATCACCACTGCATGTAGTGAGCTGACTACCAAATAAGCGATTTAGCCATTTTCTAAGCTTAAGAATTCAAAGAAAAATGCCCAATTGATCATAATGCCTGTGTATGTGGTGAAACTGATTGCAAATAGCATTGTTAATGGACATGTCCATACACTGAAACGATTATTGAGTTGTGTGGTATGCATTTCAAACGAATCATCTATGACACGGGCTAGTGAAAAAGTACTAGTACTCTTCACACAGTGCGAACTCGATCTAGCAGTTGGAGTGCAAATACGACCACTGTTCCAACTTCTGGAACCATGTGCACAAATAAACGGTGACAAATATGCACAATTCCACATACAGAAGTAGCACTATTCCACAAACAGAAGTACCACTGAAACGATTATTGAGCTGTGTGCCATGCAGTGCGTCTTCATTTCAATCGAATTATGCTATGACACGGGCTCTTCACTTGGTTGGTAGCAGCATTTACAGATACAGGCATATAGTACTAATCTAGGAAATGATGTGCCGCGCCACGCCCCTATTAGGAACTATCTTCACACAGTGCGAACTAGATGTAGCAGTTGAAGGAGTGCAAATTCTATCACTGTTCCGCAAACAAAAGCAGCACAATTTCTGGAACCACGTGCACAATCAAATATGCACACATCTGAGAACGATATTTTGCTGGACGCACGATTCCACAAACAGAAGTGGCACTAATAGTAGGCCCGTGTGTTCAATTAAAATCTCGCTAGGTGAATCGGGCGGTTCGGTGCGCGACAGAATGAATTTCGCGAGCATGGTGAGGCGAAGAACCAAACCTGCGGGGAGATCGTCCTCTCTAGCCGGGGATACCGCGCGCGCCCGGGCCGGTGAGGAATCCGAGGCGGCGCCGGAGTGTGGGGAAGAGGAAGACTCGGAGAAGCAAGGTCCAATGGAGATGAAGACCGCTGCGCCCTCCTGCTCGAGCGACCCCGTCGGCTTGCCGGGGACGAAGCCGGCCGCCCGTACGTCCGCGTTCTGCTCCTAAGCGGTGCGCGGCCTGGTCGTCGTCGCGCGCGGCGCCTCGGCGGCGGCGGCGGCGGCGGCGGCGGCCATGGACGAGGGAATCGAGAGGAACCCAAAACCCTCGTGCTGCGCAGGTCGTAGTGCTGCCGCCGCGCGTTTGGTGTTCTGGTCGCAATGGATCGATCCCCCCCGTTCCGTTCCGTAACCCAGCGGCTGCGGCCTTGCTCGCGTGCCGCGTCTCCGTGCCCTCGGCGGTGGGTCCCGCTTACCTGGGCGGGGAGGTGGCGCTCGTTTCCATGGCAGAGAGAGAGAGAGAGAGAGGGAGCGCGCGCTCTCTGCGAGGATACAGCCAAGCGTTCGAAGCGAAAGCAAAAAGGAGGGGGTTACAGTGGGTCCCACAAGATACAACCTGGTTGGTCGGTCCTTCAAACATTTCCCACAACTGGTACTATGCTCCATGGATTGCAGCCATTTTGAACAACCAAAAAAAATTTCACAACTTTTTTTTTGAGTAGAAAAAATCACAACTGAGATACATGATCATGAAATTTACTAGTAGCAATACTACTCCGGCTAGTACTACGAACACAAGCCCAACCAACGATTAAATGGAGTAGTTTCGTTTGATTTTACTGTCCTGACGTCATATACGCAGTAGTCCTGTTTGGCACAGCTTCTGGATTGGATTTTGGATTCTGCTTCTGACACTGTAGCTACAGCAAAAACACTGTAGCAGAATCCATTTTTTGCCAGAATCCAAAAGCTACAAAATCGTAGCTTGTCACGGATTCTGTCACTGTAGCTACAGTAGGTACATTGTTGCTACAGTGACAGAATCCGTTTTGCAGAATCCCTCCCAAAGAGGGCCGGAGTAGTACTCACGGGATGGCACTGCCAATGCAAAAGCCCAACCAATGAGAAAGTGGGACGAAGTGGGAGCTCCGTCTTGGTTTCCACCCAAGCCTCCATCCGTTTTGACACACAAGGGCATATGATGGATTAAACACAATAATCTGAATTATAGCTAGTAGTAGTTGACATGGATAACCTACGGTAATAGAAGCACTTTCTTTCATAATGCAAATTGTTTGAGGGAGAAAAGAGTTGAAATCCTTGAAAGATTTTGCATTTTTCTGTATTGTGTATATACCATTGTTTTTACTTTATTCCTTTCAAATGGAAATTCGGGACTCATTGTTAGGTCTGCCCTGTTGAAGTGAAAATTTGTGACTTAGGTTGTAATCTTATGGATGAAAACATGTGCTAGATCATTAATTAGCCACACGTATTGCATGCATACAACTAGGAGATGAATATCTTTTCCTTGAATAAAGCCAGTAGTACAATCTTATTTTACCACGGCATGAATGACTCATTGTTTAGAAGTTCCGTTAAACAACGATCACTAATCATGTTCTACTCATGATAGTCGGGAAAACGGCAATGCAGCATTGTAATAACGGTCCTGTTCGTTTCTTTTAGCGCTAAATTTTAGAAGCCTCTAAATAAAAAGAATCTAGTACTAAATAAAGTCTAATGACAAAACCTTTTTACAGATGAGTACATTTTTACGAGACGAATCTAACGAGCCTAAGTAAGCTATGTTTTGCTACAGTCGTGCTACAGTAATGCTACAGTAACCATCGTCTAATCACGGCTTACCTACCCTCGTTAGATTCGTCTCGCGATTTAGACCCAGGGTTCTGCAGTTAGTTTTGTAATTAAACTTTATTTAATACTCTTAAATGATAAGATTTTTTTTTTAGACCCCTCTAAAATTTAGACCCCGTAAAACGAACACCGCCGACAATCCAACAACCTGTTCACTTGGGTTCCAAATGTTACTCGGTCTCGCAGTGATGGCGTCGCAAGGAGTAGTATCTGCTCTACTCTAACGTTAGGCCCTGGTCTTTCCTAGCAACTGTAGCAGCTACCTGCAAGAAAGAGGGGCGAGCTTGCAGGCTGCATGTGACGTCTCCCGCTCACGCTCGCTCGGCGTGCGCGGGACAAGATGTGACCGACGGAATTCGTGGGGTTTAGACATGGAGCCTCGTGCCTCTCCGCCGCACCAGATGAGGGCCAATTCAATTCTTCCTGACACGATCCGCTTGAAGACCCACACACCATTTCAATTTTCTGAAGGGAGAGGACTGCATATTTCCAATGCTTCCAAAGGGAAAAAAAAAGTCATGTCATTCTCTAGAGCTTGTCGTTTGAATATGAACGAAATTGGTTGCTGGTGCAGGAGCGGTGACACTCGCGAACTTTCGGATTGGCTATTGCCTCTTCGCCTCCCCTGGTTTCTTATGGTATGTTGTTTGGATAGTAGTCAAAATGAATTAAAATATCATTGTCCTAACTTTATAAACTAGAAACTAGACCGAGTAACCATTTTTTGACATGATTTTATATGGCTAAATGGGCTGAGCGAGTAACTTTATAAACTAAAAACTAGAGCGAGTTGGCCAAACCTTGACGAATGCAACGACTTGATGCAGTGGCCGCCCATTGCCTTCTCAACTGTGGCAACCCCCGTCATCATGCCACCCCTCTAAGAAGGCCGTGTGCACCATTTGACGCAATTGCTGGCCGCCGCCGCCTCAATACTAGCAACCACTGCCATCCCACCACCACCATGTTCCTTGGGGTCGAGCGCAGCGACTGTGGCATGGCATGGGGCTGAACACCTCGTTCATGGGCATGCGGTGGCTAAGAGGAGTACAATTGCTAAGACCACAAGGATGCGGACGGTATTCTTCGATTTGCTTTCCCCTTCCATGACTTCGATGCGAGATCCATACAACCCCTTGCACCAGATCAAGGGAAAAGCCCATCCATCACCTTTGTTTACAGTTGTGCGGGGTTTTTCCCGGTAGTCGGCTCAAGTGACGGCTCGACAAAGGCGGCGGCATGCCGGGAGCTGAGTTCCTGCCTGCGTTGCCCTAGGAGCGACGTGGGCGCGGGGCTATAAAGAAGTACTTGTAGCTTGGATTCAGTTTGGGTGTCAACTTGATCGTGCTCGAGCTGTGAATATACGACCTTGAGATGGACGAGCAGTAACGAGAAGTGATGAACGGCGACAGCTCGTCGTACCACTCCCCTCCCCGATCATGAAGAAAAACACACACACGCACACGGTAGAAGTAACAGTAGTATCTGGTGAATCTCCCGTTGCGCTGGCCACGTCAGCTGGCGTTTGGGCTTGTGCCGGATCGGTTCGGATAGGCCCGGCGCATCGCGTGACGCACTGCTGAGTCGCACCGCACAAGCCGCCGTCAGTCGTTACGCGTGCCGAGCGAACACGACTCTCTCTGACCAGTGGGCCCGCGCTTCTGCAGACACTGGCAATACAATCAGATCAACCATCAGTCTCTGCACAACCAATGCCTGAATGAATGTAGACCCTAAGGCTCTCCGCACTGGTCGCCGCTATGGTTTCCTGCAGTAGAGTTTAGCGTAAATGGACCCTGCACCGGCTCACTCTAAAGCTTCCGCTACGCAAGCGGAAGAGCTCCGTTCCTCTATTCTCAGCGCTGTCCCGGGACGTCCGCCATCGGGCGCGGGGCCTGCGCCCATCCAACTGCCTCGCCTGCGCGCCTGGGGAGAGAAAGAGCAGAGGACGCGCGGCACCGCGTGTCGCCGGCGGAGGGAGGACAGCATGTGGAGCGCGAAGGCGGCGGTCTTGCCGGAGCCCGTCCCGGCGGCGGCGTGCTGCCGCACCCGGCCTCCTCCACGGCGCGGAGCAGTCGCGCTGCCACAGACCAAGCGAGACGGCGACAGTCCTGATGGGCCTCGCCCGCGCCCGCGCCTGCTCCTAGCGGCGGCGACGGAGATGGAGATGACCGGCGGCGGAAGGTTGTAGAAGGCAGCCGGTGGAGATATTTTTGTAATTTTTGCAAATTGGCCTTTGTGTTCTTTTGTAATTTGTTACGATATTTCTGTGTCTTGGATATTTATAAAAAGACCCCTACAGTTTTTTATATTTACAATAACTATTTTAAATGATTGTGTTATGAGAAATATGTTTGTTAAAATGAGATGGTAGTTGGAGATGGTTGAATAAAATATGTGGTAGTTGGGATAGAGGAATCATGGGTGCGGAAGAAATTAGTATAGAGGAAAGAATCTTGCTGACCAGGACGGAATATTCCTTTTAGAGAAAGGAAATAGAGTAACGTGAGCACGGAGAGCCTAAACCCGGTAAAGATTTCTTTCTGCACATCAGTCTCTCCTGATATAGCCAGGCCTTCTCCAGTTCTACATTCATTCAGGTACCATCTTTTGTAACTTTTCTATTTCACAGCTTTGCATGTTTTGCTAACAAGGCAACTTTTACACGAAGCTTTACTCACTAGCTAATCTGCATTTCGGCCATAGGACGTTTCAACTACAATAAAAAAATTGAGGTACAATAATGTGGATCCACATTTTTTTCCTACTTAGATGGATTATCGTACCAGATTTTCTGATGCATATATTTTCTTTCTTTTTTTGGTCACTTTTTAACTAGACTTGAAATTCAGAGACCTCAAGTGTAAAGACTGGTCAAGGTAAGATGATTATTCTCACTTTTATCTCCAACTGTAGGTATCGTTTAATTAAAATTTAGAGCCAAACGTTAGAAATGCCAGACAAGACGATCAATCTGGCCAGCCAGAGCCAACCGGCAGTTGGCAGAAACTTTTTCTTTTTGGCATTGTCCTCTCCTGTTGCTTTGTTTATATTTTCATTGCCTCTTTATTCTTCTGTTGTTACTAAGCTGATTTTAGCATAGCTTGCAGGATTGTAACTATAATCAATAGGCAATCATCCAAAGGCATTCGGTACTAACTCTTTTTTTGGATGTCTGAAACCATGAATAGGTGGCTCCATGTCTGCAAGCCTTTTTATTATATGGAGAAATTTATGTGGATCGTAATTAATATGCACTCTACTGGTGAAGTGTGTCCATTCAATTAATATAATAATGTTTCATGTTCTATGGATCTTCACTTCTTTTGTCCACTTAGTCAATCGTAATTTGCCCTGCTAACTTTCTCTGGTCAGTAATTTCAATCGGTTATATTATCATTTCAAACATATCCTTTGTACATGAACTATGACATGCTCATTTCAAAAAAAAAAAAAAAAAAGTCTGCTTAACCCTTTCTTCTTTTACTCAAATGACCATTTAAAATTGTCTTTAAAATCTCGCAGCAACGCGCGGAGAATCCATCTAGTATTTTACTAAAGTTAATGTCATAAAACCATAACTATTTGGTCTTCTGTTGGAAAGAACCATAACTTTTGCAACTAGTTTCATAAAACCATAACTATTTGTGTCACTTGTTGCACAAAATCATAACTTTTATTCTAGATCCACATGTCAACCACACAAATATGCACAAGGTTAATAGAAGATGACAAGTAAGCCTAGGACCAAAACTTGTGATTTTGTGCAACAAACACAAATAGTTATGGTTTATGTTGCAAAGAACTACAACTTTTGTAACCAGTTTCACAAAACCACAACTATTTGCGCCACTTGTTGCACAAAACCACAACTTTTATTCTGAATCCACATGTCAGCCACACAAATGTGCACATGGCCAATAGAGGATGCCAAGTGGAATTAGGACCAAAACTTATGGTTTTATGCAACAAATGACACAAATAGTTGTGGTTTTGTGAAACTGATATTAAAAATTGTAGTTCCTTGCAACAAGGAACCAAATAGTTATCATTTTGTAACATTAATTCACTTTACTATTTATAACACCCACTACTATCTAAATATTTATGACCGAAGTCCAGAACCACATACATTTCGCGACAACATCTCCAATGCCGTACCACTTTGAATCTTTGATATTTCTTAACAATGGTACAAACAACATTTTAGTGTCCGGTGAACGTGAATCTCCTGCTGAGCTCACACGTCAGCTGGCGACTAGTGCCAGATCGGTTCGGATAGGGCCGGCGTGACACTGACGCACTGCTGACTCAAACCTCACTAGCCGCCTGTCACTCCTCACGCAACCCCGCGACCCGACTCTCTCTGAACTGTGGGCCCGAGCGGCCGCCGCCGCCGATACAAAATTTACAAATACGACACCAATCAGCTAGGAATCCAACCAACCACTCCGCCACTCCACCATCCTCCGCCGCACCAATCCGAACGCCGACCGCCGCCGGCGCCGATCGTCCGCCCGATGCTGCGCGCCGCGCTCTTCCGTTCAGGTACCGCCTCCCTCCATCTCGCCGCCACCCTCTCCCGTCGCGCGTTCCCTGACCACCCCCCCCCCCCGTGCAGCCTCCGGCCTCCGCCGGTCCCCGATGGCCGCCGCGCCGTTCTCCACCGCCGCCGCCGCATCCGCCGCGTGGCTCTCCGACGGCCCCGCCTCAACCCCGGTACGTGCCCCGCGTCGTCCTCGTCCCGGCCCTAATCTATCTGGTCTCGCCGCCTCGCCCCTGTCTGTCACCCACTGACCGCGCGGCCTCGTCTCCCCTGCAGCCCAAGGTGCGCCTCCTCATCGGCGGCGAGTTCGTCGAGTCGCGCGCGGACGAGCACGTCGACGTCACCAACCCGGTAAACCAATCCACCCCCCCGCATCGAATTTCGAGGTTGTGACTGATCGATTCTGGAGTGTCCGATGGTGACGCGCGCGTTTTGGGTGTGGGTGTGGGGACGTGTTCGCAGGCGACGCAGGAGGTGGTGTCGCGGATCCCGCTCACCACAGCCGACGAGTTCAGGGCCGCCGTCGACGCCGCCAAGACGGCCTTCCCGGGGTGGCGGAGCACGCCCGTCACGGCACGGCAGCGCGTCATGTTCAAGTACCAGGAGCTCATCCGGGCGAACATGGTCCGTGCTCCCTTTGTTGAATTACGTCATTAGTGTTCCTGTGCTGTGACTGGTCTTTGTTTTATTGAAACTGTGTGGTTGCCTCCTGATCACAGGACAAGCTTGCGGAGAACATTACGACCGAACAGGGGAAGACGCTGAAAGATGCTTGGGGTGACGTGTTTCGTGGTCTAGGTACGGTTTCTCTTATTGAAAGGCACACATTTGGTTTCTGCTTGCTTAGACAGTACTACCTCCGGTTGCAAAATGATGTCGTTTCAGACACAACTGCTAGTTCAATTTGCACTAAAAACTTTTGTCGGAACGACATCAAAAGAAAAATGGAGGGAGTACTTCTCTTCAAGATTTGGTTTGCCACAATCCACATGTTCTTTCTAATAAAATTCTAAACATTTTATGACTACAGTAGGCACATAAAACTTGACAGAATATTTACCAACCTGCAATCACTTGAAATGTGTCCTGAAAAGCATTCTTAGATGCTGTTATCATAGTTTGTGCAAATGCCAAATGTGGTTTCATCTTTCCAACATCCTCCACAATGCAGGAACAAGTTAATGCCCCGCTGATTTATTTATGTTAGTCTGAAACACTATATTCCCGTGCTTGAAAATCAGTGAATTTTCAGTAGATAAGTCTTTTTTGTGTTGGCCATTTTATGCTGGTTATAAGATTTGATTTTGTACTCGCAATCTTGTAGAGGTGGTGGAACATGCTTGTGGAATGGGGACGCTGCAAATGGGTGAATATGTATCTAACGTTTCTAATGGGATTGACACCTATAGTATCAGAGAGCCACTTGGTGTTTGTGCTGGAATATGCCCATTTAATTTTCCTGCCATGATTCCCTTATGGGTACGTATAACTGCATTTCTCTTGACATTTAACTTTGCTTTTTCAGTACACTGAGCTGAATGATCAATTTCCCTGTATGATAATGATGAACGACACATTCTTATTTTATTCTACAGAAATGGCCTGTTTTATGACCATATAATTTGCAGCTTCTTGTTCAATAATGTCAGATGCTGCTCCCAAAGATAGAATTTAACTCAACAGAGTAGATCTAGTCATTTAGTAATGTCTTCTTTGTATTGTCTGCAGATGTTTCCCGTAGCTGTGACATGCGGCAACACATTTGTCCTCAAGCCATCGGAAAAGGATCCAGGTGATTTACCCGTTTATCTTATTTGTTTCTACACCGTTATTGAGCAAATTGTTGATTGCCTTAGTGTCTATAAACTACAACCTGAAAATGGTACATTTTTGTGCGGTTACTTCAGTACCATTGATTACTAAGCCATACATTCTCTTTGTAGCTATTAGGATTATGCATTTATGATGCACATATTGTTTTCATGTTGTAAGGGATATGAAATACGTCTTCTGATTATGACATTTGATACCTGTTGCACCAATCAACATTTGTATTAGCACACTGAAGTAGGTCGATTTTTTTTTTTTTCAGAAACGGTATCAGTAGGCCTGCGTACCACTACACTATACCAATACCTCTTGAAAGTGTTAAAATATAGAAAATTGATTTCATTATATCCTTTCTGTCCACAGAAAACTGATTTCCTCTATGTGAACTATGACATTGACGTTTTTAGTGAACTGGCATCAATCTTATATCTATGTTCTAAAACATGAAAATGGTACTGCATGAGAAAAACAGAAATGTAACACTTGAGCAATTTGGAAATCTGATGGTATACCTCATTGTTACTTATCACTACAGGGGCTGCTATGATGCTTGCGGAGCTGGCAATGGAGGCTGGTTTGCCTAAGGGTGTTTTGAACATTGTTCACGGTACTCATGTATGATGTCCTTGGCTACCTTTCTTTTCAATTACAATTTCTGAGCAGGCACGAGTATTGATAGTTTGTTGTCATGTATTGCTGGTTTTCCTGGAGCACATATGCCAACTAATTTTCTTTTCGAAAAGAGATTACATAAATCTAATTCCTCAAAAAGAAAAGTTTCATAAATCTAATCGACTGGCTTTAATTCCTATCAGTAACGATTTTACTTGCCATCGCAGGATATTGTTAACAATATATGTGACGATGAGGATATTAAAGCAGTATCTTTTGTTGGTTCAAATACAGTAAGTTTGTCCATGACCAACCAGTTTGTCTATTTGTGGCTCACTTTTTGCATCAATAGGTGTCGGTTACTCTGGTCTGCAGTATACTTAGTTACTTACCTTGACCAATATATTCCGTTACATATTCCTTTTCATTTCTGGGGTTGTTAACTTACTATCCGTTGTCCATAAACTGAGCGCCCACAAACATACCCACACATGCTAGATATTGTGAATCGTATATTATTTTCATGCTTCAAAATGTAATATTCTTGCTGTGGCCTAACTTATTAATTCTGAATTCACCCAAGATGACATTAAGAAGTACGCACGCAGGATCTGTTGCTGTTATTATGTTCATATTTGCAACGTGGGAATGCATTGTTATGATATTCTAGACATACATTTATAACCTCTACTATTAACTTTTTGCATTATGTTTGTATGCAAATACTCCATTACAAAAACAATACTATTATATAATGCTCAAAGCTAGGCCGTGTTCATCCAATGTAATAATATGTTGTGACTTCTCTCTCTCAGGCTGGTATGCATATTTATTCTAGAGCATCTGCAGCAGGCAAGCGTGTTCAGGTAAGTTCATATTTTTTTTTCTGGACTTTCAGCTAACTTATTTTATGATATGGCTTTTGTGATTTTAGCAGCATAATCCACAAACATGCTTCCTTTTCTTTGTAGTGCAATATGGGAGCAAAAAATCATGCAATTATCCTTCCTGATGCTGATAAAGATGCCACACTGAATGCCCTTATTGCTGCTGGGTTCGGAGCAGCTGGGCAAAGATGTATGGCATTGAGCACTGCTGTTTTTGTTGGTGGCTCAGAATCATGGTATAGTGTATCCTATTTTGGATTTTCAATATTCTTGAGGGTTAGCTTTTTCCTGGCTATTGGTATAGCATAGTTAACTATGCATTTTGTTCTAGGGAGGATGAACTAGTCAAACGTGCAAGGGGTCTTGTTGTCAATTCAGGAACGGTTAATGATGCGGACCTTGGCCCAGTGATTAGCAGACAGGTTTGCTCATGGACACATGCTTCTGTACTTATATTATTTGTATTATGCTTCGTTGTATGCTATTGGACATAGTTATGGTAGTGTTGTGCACATGGAATAAACTATTTTTCCTTGAAACAAAAACTCCCTTCCCACCTTCAGGTCTGACTAGTAAGCAGAGGAATTCTTGATGCCAAAACAAATGTTTGGATTGTTAGTTGAATGCTAGATCTTGAGGGTTTCTTTTTGTTTTTTGTTTTGTGTGTGTGTGTGTGTGAGGGACATCTTGAGTTAATTGGTGTTCAAAGGATATCTGGATCTTCGAAAAATTTGTTTATTTATCTTTTTGAACTTGAATAATTGAATAGAAACTTGCCCACCGAAAGTTAAGGCAATGATTTTACTCAGGAATACATTTGTAATTACAGGTCTTGACATGCTGAATACAACAAGCCTCCCTATATTTTTGTAGTGTACATATGTAGGCATCAATATCCATCTGAACAATTAGAAAGGTTCTTTACGGTTGGACAATCCCTTCCATTTCAAGAGTGAGCACCTTCTGTTCAGTCTGATATCTGTCCTCAGCTGCATGTTTTTTCCCCTTGGTCCAACTCTAATTAGCTCAGGCATTAGAACCAAATAATGAATTTTAGTTTATAATCATATCTAAAACTTTACTTGCATCTTTTCGCCTTTTCGGTAATGTGAGCTAATGAAATAAAGCCTTTTAAAATACCTTTTGGGTTTATCTCTATGTATTATTACTGTAATATCAAGGGCCCTAATATCAATAATCATGCTTGCAAATGCTAGTTTGCTGATGATACCCGTTTATTCTTTTTAGTGGTTCCTTTCTCTTACTGTCTTACCTCAAGACTCAGAAAACTGCTAGATTGGTAATTATTAATTAAGGCCCTTAATCTTTCATTGGCTTTTTCTTTACTATCAACAGGCTAAAGACAGAATCTTCAAGTTAGTCCAAAATGGTGTTGATAACGGAGCTCGTATTTTGCTTGACGGGAGAGATATAGTGGTAAGCTTAACGACTTAGCTGTTCATTGACTTGCCTATAGTTCTACCATGTCATGATACAAAAGAGCTTAAATGGTTCGCAATGTGCAGGTTCCGAACTTCGAGGACGGCAACTTTGTTGGTCCAACCATTCTGGCTGATGTTAAAAGTGACATGGAATGTTACAAGGTAATTTTCAGAACACATTTGTCATATCTAAGTTTGCATTTCATTTCTTGCCTTAAAAATGTTTCAAAACAACCTGTTACTCTTGGACCTTCTCATGAACAAGCAGAACTCTTCATATTATCGTGCTGTCCACATCTTTGAAAAAATTAAAATATGGAGTGCACTATAAATGTATTAGTGTCAGACTGAAGAATTTGTATGACCCTTGGATCATAAGGATCCGGGATAACTTCTGCAGAAGTAGAGGAGGTTGCATCTCACGATGTTAGGAGAAAGTGGAGATGGTAGGCTGGGAGATTCTTGCATTCTTTTTTCTTGCTTGATTAAAAGATACACAACCCTGTTCGAGAAAAAAAAAGATACACAACCCCATCCTTATAAAGATAAGCTGACTTGACCCTGTAAGAACCTATCTCTGAGATTCAGGAATTTGATAGCAGTTCAATCTAATCTTTCATATTAATAAGGAGAACCTTCATAATAGATAAGCTCCCACCCTGCTATGCTCTAATATAGCCGTATGGTAATGTTGAGTTGCCCTGTACGAACTTTGAATATATATTCTACACAGGATATGTGAAGTATCAACTAATATTCATTATCCAAGTGCACATTGCGATATTTCAATTAAGATCTCAATGCTGATGCATCTGATAAAATCCTTATGGATTGATGTTGGTCGCCATTGAGTGGGCAATGACAAATGATTGGTTCAGACGTCAATCACTGCAAATCACTTTAGCAACCCTTGACCATCCTATTTTGTGGGTGCTGAAGCTCGTTGGCCCATGTAGTTTTTGTTGCATTGTAATATCTGTTGACATTTCTTGGTGATAACTGTTGTATGGTTTGAATTTCTCTGGAAAGTGTTACTGGAGTGAGCGTGTCTTTGTTTTCCCTGCTACAGTTGGAAAGGTTGCTAAATTAGCGTTGAAACGTATCTGACTGAATCTTGCTAAATTTTGAAACAGGAGGAGATCTTTGGTCCCGTTCTCCTCTTGATGAAGGTATGCAAAACTTGTTTCCCTTTACTCGTGATACTTTGTGCATGCTGTTGACTGCTGAGGGCTGAGGTTGTTTCTCGAATGCAGGCGGAGAACCTAGATGATGCCATCCAAATTGTAAACAGAAACAAGTAATTTTTTTTTTCATCCTCTACTCATCGATGATAGATCTGAGCAATTGTTACAACATGTTAATCTTATTCCCTGTCTCTGTTGTAGGTACGGCAATGGGGCTTCTATATTTACAACATCTGGTGTCAGTGCAAGGAAATTTCAAACAGACATTGAAGCTGGTCAGGTACTGCATAGTTTCCTCTCATTTCGAAAGCAATCGTTATTAGATGCTGGAATCTAGAAACTGGGATCAACCAGGATCCTGAATTTGAGTTTCTAAGAATGAATCAACCCGTTCAGCATGCATTTTTCACATTTTTTTATGGCCTCATTTGCAGGTGGGCATCAATGTGCCGATTCCAGTACCGTTGCCATTCTTCTCCTTCACAGGCAGCAAAGCTTCTTTTGCAGGAGATTTGAATTTCTATGGTACGTCATACTCAACCTTATTCTATTTGATCCATTCCCTGGATTGTAGCTCAACCAATTCATCGAACTAAACTGACACAATTGCACGGGATGGCAGGAAAGGCTGGTGTGCAGTTCTTCACTCAGATCAAGACGATCACACAGCAGTGGAAGGAGTCGCCGGCGCAGCGCGTGTCCCTCTCCATGCCCACCTCGCAGAAGTGAGACGGCCAGAATCCGCTCACGCGCGTCATTCACCACTTTCTAGATTCAGATTGGTCACGGCCCAGTATTCTGTAAAAGTTGCAGGGTCTGTAGATTGGCAGTCATGTGTAAAATATCGAAACAATAATAAGAGTAATAAAAAGGGCGCTGTGCCGGTCTGTGAAACTGAAAATGTGTGCTCGTGTAGCTTGCCTTCGTTTCGGGGTTCAAAATTTATGTCCATCTTTTGCGTTTCAACATGGGTTCAGGACTCTCAGCATTTATGTAGCACTGGCAACGTTGATCAGGATTATAACTGTTTGATCTGGCACTACACCGTTAAGGTTTAGGGATCGTGTTGAGCTAAGTACTGTAAGAGGCAACTAAGCCATATGTTTATTTCAAAAATAAAACAGAATAATAATGACATGAGTGACGTACAAATTGCGAATACAGGAGCTTATTCTATCTGTTGGCCCATATGTAACATTTGGGCTGAGCTAACGACCCTTATTCGGCCCATTAGAAACACGCATTTGAATCTTCCACCTTGACGATCTAGCCGCCAAAGTGGAATTGCTTAAAAAATAAAATAAAAACCCACCAAAATGGAAGCAGCCATGTGGAAATGTCAACTGCTGCCTATCCATCAAGGTCAGAGACGACTATGCTGACCTGCAAATAGGGACATGAAAGGAGAAGTCCACGTCAGCGCATCCCCATCCATGCACAAATCCACTCCGCCGAAATATACACAAATGGTCACTCCAAAACTCACCTTGGATGAGCAGCCTGTTCAGCTCCGAGGCGAAACGGTCCATGGCGAGCCAGGGCAGCGCGACCGGCACGGCGACGGCGTCCTCCTCCCCGTTCCGGACGGCGACGAGGAAGCTGACGCCGAACAGCGCGCCCGCCGGGCCGCCGTACACCGGCCGGCCCCACCCGAAGTCGATGTCGAGAAACCCGGCGCGCCGCGTGTCGGACAAAAGCAGCAGGTTCGCCGGCGCCGGCAGGGGCCGCCCGCGCAGCACCAGCAGGTCGGCCGACGACCGAACGTACTCGGCGGACGCCGCCGCCGTCTTCGCCGCCCGCACCAGCGCCACCGCGTCGCCCAGCGACCCGCGTTGCCGCAGCGCGCCGGCGGCGGCCACGGCCGCCGGGAAGACGCACGCGTTGCCGTAGTAGCCAGCGGGAATTCCCAGCTCGCGCACGCCGCGGACGCCGGTGACCACAATCAGCCGCGAGTCCTCGCCGTGCGGGACCTGCAGCGCCGCCGTGCGGGCAAGCCAGAGCGCCGCCGCGACGGCCTCGTAGGTCGTGGCCGTGTCGCGGAGGTGTCTCTTCTTGATCGCCGCGACGTCGGCGGGGGAGAAGACGAAGGTCCGCGTGACCATGTCGCCGGGCGGTGGTGGCGCCGGCGTGTCGTTGGCGTCGTATTCGGGGTGCGGGAAGGACGGCGTCGGCGGGGTGCGCGCGTCCAGGAGCTCGCGGCGCCACACGGGCGCTACGGTCGGGGCCGGGAGGCCGCGGGCCAGCTCGCCGACGGCGGACATGAACTGCGCGACGCCGGCGCCGTCGCAGACGGTGTGGTTGAGGCGGAGCGCGAACACGAAGCCGCCGCAGAGCAGCCTGGTCACCTGGATGAGAAGTAATGAGCTGTTGACCACATCGCCATTGGAGCCGTCGACGTCGAACAGCAGCTGGTCCATGCACGGGAACGGCGGCGTGATCAGCCCGGCCGCCTCCAGCTCCGGCAGCCGCACGTCGGCGTCCGCCTCCACGAACAGCACGCCATCGCCGGTGCAGTCCACAACCAGCTTCTTACCTTCCACCTCCCTGAGACGGCCGGCGAGAGGGTAGTACGGCACCAGGGCCTCGCCCAGCGCGCGGCGGATGGCGCGCACCGGGTCTTCCTCCTCACGACGATCTCCGGCGCCGCCGCGGTACAAGAGGATGAGAGGCACGTGCCAACGCAGGCCCATCTGGTCGTCGATGTCAGACAGCCTCTTGGTCTCGCGCGGCGTCGGCCTCGCCGGACCGACCAGCTCTGCTTCGCGCCGCCGAACGGCGAAGGCGAGCGTCATGATGCACACAGCACAGGACACAGGCGTTTTGATGTGGCCTGTATATATGATGCCACTTGGAGAAGCGTGGCTGCTTCCGAATTAAAATGTCAAAGTGTGTGTACTAGCTAGTCAGAGATGCATGTTTGGTTGGACACATTGCGTTCCGACAAATTAATTAATGTTGCTGCATCCAGCCCGTCTCATGCATGCATCCATGCGAGATAAGACGAGATCAAGTGATCAAATCTTCAAACAAACGCACTGTAAGTGCTTTGACATTGAACCAGGTATAATAACCGGTCAAGACGCCAGTTGATGAAGCGGCGGCATATGGAAATGTCAAAGTGTGTTAACTAGTCAGATGGAGACGGTTATATGCAAGTGGGGGTAATGGAAGATGATAAGTAATACTTGACTGATGATAGACAAAAATTAGATTCTTTTTTTTTTTGTTTGCCAAAGGTGTGTTTTCTTTTTTGAAATAAAATGCAGACTCCTACGCAAAGATACAAGTACGAGCACCGCTGCCTGGAAGCTCAACCCACTTTTGGAGTACTCGATCAGTCTCATTTGGAAATGGGCCTCAACATATGCACACTACCACCGCCTCTAAACCTGTACCTTAAGCGTGAACTCCTGACTCCTCCCATCCCTAGCATGAACTCATCGATCATCCATGGTAACCTTCCTTCTACACGCTTGGTGCCTCTCATCTCCCTCTCCTCGGCGTGTGTTCAACTCAGTGACTGCCTTTGAGTACTATATATATACTCAACGAAGGTGAACTCTGGTGCGTTTGGTCTTGTGATCGTCTCCATTGCCACACTAAAAGGCCATTCGGTTTTGTTCAAGGTCATATATATCCACCTAGATGCATTGGTCCATTTAACCCACACCCGTTATCTAGTGATCACCAACCATGACATGTTTCTGGAGAGTTTATTTCAGTGTACAATACTTGTTTTATGTACAAATTAAAGCCATAAAAAATGACGTGCATTTCAAATATTATCTCCGAGGGGCAGCTATGGCATAAAACGTTTACCCCATCATTAAGTAGTCTTCCCTTCCACTTCCCTGAGCCGGCCGGCGAGAGGGTAGTACGGCACCAGGGACTCACTTAGCGCGCGGCGGTACAAGAGGATGAGAGGCACGTGCCAACGGAGGCCCATCTGGTCGTCGATATCAGACAAGCGCTTCGTCTCGCGCGGCGTCGGCCTCGCCGGGCCGGGCCGACCAGCACCGGGTCGCGCCGCCGCACGGCGAAGGCTGGCGTCATGACCGCAAAGGACGACACAGGCAGGGTGCTACTATCGCCACCCGGCAGCCAAAGCTCGTCGACCCGACCGGCCAAAGCGTGAGGCTCCGGGAGCGTTTGCTCCTGTCGGTCGCGGGTTCGAGCGGCGGCACCAGCGCGGTACTGTAGCTCGCTACGGTACCAAGACTCGCGCCGGAGCTCACAACGGCCAGCTGAGTCTCTGTGTAGGATCGGGGAGGGGGTTCGGGGGTTTTTTCAGCCTGCGTGAGACGCTCTTCTCCTTAATCTAATGCTGTCGGGGGCGGTCTTACCCCGGCAGGTCGAGTTTTTTTTTATCGCCACCCGGCATATAGTTGGCCTGCATATATATACGCCGCTTCAGAAGCGTGGCTGCTGCTATTACTGCATCCGAAAATGTCAACTAGCATGTGACTACTAGCTAGTCAGAGATGTATGGTTGGACACGTCACGTTCCAACAAATTATTAATGTTGCTGCATCCAGCCCGTCTCTCATGCATGCAGCCAGGCAGGATAAGATCTGAGATCAATGGATCAATCTTCAAACAAACGCACCGTCAGTGCTTTGACATTGAACGAGGTACAACCGGTCAAGACGCCAGTTGATGAAGCGGCGGCATATGGTAATGTCAAAGTGTGTTAACTAGTCAGATCGAGACGGTTAATTATATGCAAGTGGGGGTAATGGGAGATGATACTAAGTAATACTTGACTGAAAGATTGGCAGAGTTAGAGCTGATTTCTTTTCGTTCTTTTTTTTTTTTTTTTTTTTTTTTTTTTTTTTTTTTTTTTTTTTTTTGCGAAAGGTGTCTTTTCCGTTTTGAACTACAATACAGACTCCTACGCAAAGATACAAGTACCAACACCACTGCCTGGTAATTAACGCGACTCCATCGTGGAGTACTCGATCAGTCTAGTTTGGAGATAGGCCTCCACATCAGCACACTAGTACCCGCTTCTGATACTGTACCTTAAGCATGAATTCCTGACTCCTCCGATCCCTAGCATGAACTCATCGATCATCCATGGTACCCTTTCTTCTACACGCTTGGTGTCTCTCATCTCCCGCTCGTCACAGCGTGTGTTCAACTCAGTTACTGCCTTTCAGTCCTATATATACTCGACGAAGGTGAACTCTGGTGTTTGGTCTTGTGATCGTCTCCATTGCCACACTAAAAGGCCATTCGGTTTTATTCAAGGTCATATATAGCCACCTAGATGCATTGGTCCATTTAACCCAGACCCGTTATTTAGTGATCACCAACCACGACATGTCTCTGGAGAGTTTATTTCAGTGTACTACTTGTTTTATGTACAAATTAAAGCCATAAAAAAATGACGTGCTGTAACACCCCTACTTTTGGAGCCAAAAAGAAAAGGAGAAAAGAAAAATAAAAAGGAATAAAAATCACCCCAAATTAAAAATTTTGTCCAACCTCTCATCTTGAAATGAATTTTCAAAATAAAATCACTAAATAAATTAAACTTAGTTTGAATATGAAAATTTTTGAAATATAAAACTTGTGCTCAAGTGGTTGCTTTCATTTAAATAATGTACTAAAAATTTGAAGCTTTTGAATTTTCAACAAATAAAATCAAAGTAGGATTAAATCCCAAATTGATTTTCAAAATTTTGAATTTAAATCTGCATCAAAATTTCATCATATGCATTTCTGTGTTTTATTTGATTTGTTTTGAGTGTTTGATCAACCTTTGTTTTTGTTTGAATTTGAAATCTCTTCAAATTCAAATTCCAGAAAAAGTTTAAACCTTTTCCTAACTCCTAATCGCATTCGGGCCGAAATCCTATCCCGGCCCAGCTCGCGCCCTTCTTCTTTTCCCGCTAGCCCGCCTTTGGCCCAGCGCCGCGCAGCCCAGCTCGGCCCAGCCTGCTTCCTCCGCTCTCTCTCGCTGACAGGTGGGGGCCACCTGTCATCCCCCACCTCCGTCGCGTCGTGTTGACCGGCGCTGCCCATGCCGCGCTGCTCCCCACCGCGTGAAGCACGTGTGCAGTCGCCGTCCCG
The DNA here is from genome assembly GCA_007726485.1 of Eragrostis curvula. Lineage (NCBI taxonomy): Eukaryota > Viridiplantae > Streptophyta > Magnoliopsida > Poales > Poaceae > Eragrostis > Eragrostis curvula. The sequence goes on from CM017442.1 coordinate 55,452,263, forward strand.
TCGCATCCGAGCCGCTGTAGCCATGCCGTCGTCGACTTCACCCACGAGACTCCCCCGTTTCTCCTCCCCGTCGTGTCCCGTCGCTCGGCCAAAATATCTCGTCGGAGCGAGATATTTTCCGGCGCCCTTCCGTGGCGGCCACGCCTCTCGCCGCCTATAAAACCCACCGGAGACCTCTCCGAGCTCCCTCTCCTCCTTCACGCCAGCAAACCCCCCCCCCCCATCTCTCTCTCTCTCTCTCTCTCTCTCTCTCTCTCTCTCTCTCTCTCTCTCTCTTCCCTTTCTCCTTCTCTCTCTCCGGCAACCTAGGGTTCCGGCCATCTCATTGCCGGCCTCGCCACGACCTCCTCCGGTCCACTTGAGCCCGAGGTGAGCATCCCCGTGCTCCCCTCTCTCTCCTGCGCTTCTCCTCTCTCCCTCCTCTCGTCTCGCCCGAGCCCGCACCGAGCCGCCGCCACCGCGCATGGTCCCCCTCGTCGTCGGCTGCCCTTCCGACCATTCCCGGCCAAGCTGACGCGCGCATCTCACTCCCCGGGCTCCCACGCACATCCCAGAGGGCACACACTCGAGCCCAAGGCACCCCCTTGCCATTTTCCCCCGCACGCGCGAGTGCCGTCGAGCTCCGGTGAGCTCGCACCGCCGCTCCGGCCTCTCCCCTCGTCGACGTGTGGGCCCATCAGCTCCACCTCACTGCGTAGACCCCCGTCGACCGCTACCCGTCGCCCCTCCGCCATCCTAGCCACTGCCGGCAAGCTTCCCGGCAGAGCGCCGCCGCGCGCGACGCCCCGGTCCACCGTGGACCGGTGGACCACCGCCCATCCCCGGTCCACCGTGGACCGGTGGACCGCCGCCCATCCCCGGTCCATGGACCCCGTGGACCCAGTCCACCGGGCTTTTGAATTATTTTAAATCATTTATCCCCTTTATTGCGTCAGCATCACGCAATAAACAATTTCCAATATAAAAATAATTCCTAAAATCTTGAAAATTCCGGGCCCTGTACATTTTGCAGATAAGCCCCTGACCTTTTAAATAATCATGATTAAGCCCTTCCTTTTTACAGAAAAGTACCTTAACTTTTCTGTAATTATGTTTTAGCCCTGTCTTTTTACACCAAGGTCCCTAAACTTTCTTTAATTACATAAAGGTCCCTAGAACTTTCTGTAATTATCTTTAAGCCCTCAAAACCTTTTCATAATTGCAATTAAGCCCCAGAACTTCAAATGTCCATATCTTTTCAACCATAACTCCGTTTTGGGCGATTCTTGCGCCCACGCGTTCGTAGAAACGCATAGTACCTCATGGTACTATTATTGGAGCACCATCTTTGACCTAGACATCATCAATGCCCTAAAACCCTCTCACATATTATATCTTTTTTTTCCTGACAATCATGCGATGTCAATCTCGCACATCGCAATCATCGTTCACATGCCCTTAACCAATCTTGTGGTACCATTTGATCTAGTACCTTCCTTATCACAACCCCGTTTCATCCTTGCATCGCACAACCACACATTCGCACGCTAGCATTAAATCTAACGATATATCTTTTATGTCGTTTCACCTCAAAATCCAATAACCTCCTTCTATCACGAGCTCAACTCCAAATCTAGCATTGACCAATCATCGCTCAATCAAACTTAACCCAACAATGCCTGCAGCACCTATTCCAAAGCCCTCATCAAATCCTACCAAGCCCTATCGTTCCATTATCCTCTTGTATAAGCGCTCTTTTATTGGATCTTATTGAAATTATTAATTCGTTGTTATTCTAATTGCCAGTTGTCTTTATTTGATCTTAGTGTTTTATCTGCAGTCGTGCATTCATGTCATACATGCTCACGTACACGTACAATCGTCATGCGTCCGACGCGTGACAACCAACTTAATCAACAATAACTTAGTCTTAGTAATTAATCAATCTAGTAAGTAATTAATAGCTAAATCATCATTAGTTAACGATATAAGATATAGGAGCCCTAAGCGGACACACATCGTACTTCGTACACATGTTGCATGAACCTTAGTATAGGTTACTACCTGTACGAAGGCTAGTGCCATGAATGTACGAAGAACGCGTGCACACGCTGTTCCCGTCACCTCATACATTCATGCTCTACTCTTCGTGTTTAGCATCTCTCATTACACCAAAAGCCATAGAGTATGATGCATCACCCCTAATGGCCTTTTTAAGGTAACAAAACCTCGTTAAAGTAAAACTGGATGCATCATCTGTGTCTTGAGTCTTTTGTTCTTCATTTGCTTTCTATCGGTTTTAATTGGAGTTAATTGGATCTTATTCGGCTCTTTTCGCTCTTTATTTTCTTTTGCGGTAGTTTATTTATACGTAGTATTTCTATGCGTTAGATTACGCGAGAATCGAGGAAGAGCCAGAAGAATCCAAGTACTCGTCGAGGAATCTTATATCAAGACCCGTCGAAAGATACGAGCTTCAAGAAAGGACTCGAAGGCATCCACTTCGACAGAAAAGACTGAAGACCCAAAACTTAAAGATTAGGAAAGCGATTAACAGGCAAGCCCTAACTCCCCTTTGATCATATTGATCCTATGATTGCAAAGAAACCCATTTAGAGCCTCTTTTGAAAATAAAGTATGCATGGTATTTAAAAGTGATTTACGTGCTTAGTATATGTCCTAAGTACTTGTTGATTGCCATGCCTTGGTTTTGCTTACCCTGAATCCTTGTTAAACCTAGGAATCCACATCATTAATTCTTTAATGATGTGATGAATTAAAATGCTGCTTAGGACCTGCTACTGTGTACTTAATTAATCTTGCTCACATGCTTTTGTGTTAAAATGTGTGAGTGATTGGTGGTGTGAGTAAATGTGAAAATGGGTGGGTTTGATGATAAATGTACAACCCATAGTGGGGGATGTTTTGGCGGCATCAGGCGAGGTAGTCCTCAGTGGGGAGGCTATCTCTGGGACGCCCTTCCTCGTGAGGATTGGCTATTGAAGATGCCTGATTCGGTCGTATAAGGACCGGTTCATGTGCCGCCTAGCCTAGCACTTCCCGTACAACCACAAGCCTTGTATGGGAAAGGTTTGGAACCACACCCTACTATAGCGTTCACCCGGTACCCACCAGGAGGCTGGAGTGGCAAACGGAAGTCAGGAGAAGACTCGACGAGGTTGGCGTCGAGTCCGGCATGTGGAGATAATTCTGGCCTGTGGCCATTCTATTATATGATGATGGAAGCCTCTGGTTGCAGATTTTCCGTGGTGGTGCCGTGGTGACGCCAAGTAGGTACGGAACCATTAGTATACCAGTCCAAGCCGCGATATCGGGGAGGACTGGTGTACATTGTGGGGAAAGTGTACAACCTCTGCAGAGGATAAGAATCTATCTGGATAGCCGTGTTTCACGGTATTGGACAACGCGAAAGCTATGGCCACACAATGATTAGTCTTTTCTGCGTGAGTTATCCTTGGCGTGTTTTTGGAAAACACCGGCGTGGAGCCATGCGCTGGTTTCCTGCCAGCATTAAAATTTGGGAACTGGCGGGATGGATTGCATCTCCCCCAGGGCCAACCAACCCCACTAAATCTAATGACATACCTGACTGTAGTTTGCGAACTGTTTTGGTTTCAAAAACAACTCTTGCATAAAATTGGCTTTCCGCCGATATGATAAACCTCAGCCTCATCCTTGTTTATACCCTTGCATATATTTACCCCTTGTGTTAGGGTTTGCTGAGTACCTTATGTACTCACGCGTTTGCGATTGATGTTTTAGTAGGAGAAGTCTTCGTAGGAGACGACGAAGCTTTGGTTTTCGGTTCTGCTTCTCAAGTCTGCCTGTGCCTTGGGTCGTGCTTTCCGCTGTCTGTGTGTGATTGCTTCGCCTTTATTTGACGGAAGGACTTGGATACTTCTGCATCCTTGTCGAACCGCCACTAAAGGCTCATTATATCAGGTACTATATCTATTTACCTATTCGAAGTATGCTTTTGATTACCATATCTGTATTCTTGTGCGTATCAGCTACAGATCCAGGGACTGATACATGATGCACAGAGTGCTCCAGAAATGGGGTACGACACGTGCATTTCAAATATTATCCCCGAGGGGCAGCTATGGCATGAAACGTTTACCCGATTATTAAGTAGTCTACCTAGCAAGTAGGACCCACAACAAGTATCTATCAGGCGTGTGGAGCATACGTACAACTTGTAGTTCATACAATAGCCATCAGGAGCTCAGACGAATACGGCTGTTGATGAAGCGGCGGCATATGGAAATGTCAAAGTGTGTGTACTAGTCAGAGACATCATCGTTCAATGTTCACTCCTCATCGTTAGAGAAGATTAGCCAGGGGGGTTTTGCGTTTGAACATGGGTTGCCTTTACCAGTATTTTCACTAATGATGAGGTTTAGGGGATGTGTTGAGCGAACTACTCCCTCTGAATTCTTTTTTCATGACGAAGAGGCACAACGTAACATATCTACTTACAGTAACTGATGTAACAATCAACTATTATCCACTGAGAGGGAGTAAGTGGCACCCCAGCCGAGGTAAACTCTGATTTCATTTTGAAAACCAGAGGAAAAATCGCAATAGCAATGGAAATCAAGGGTACAAACGCAAAATTAAGCTCCTTTATAAATAGCCATGGGAGTACCTTTTGGGTCAATGTATGTAGTGGGAATTTATTTTCTTAGTCAAATATTAATATGATAGATTTCACGGCCATGTTCTCCCTCTTGCACTTCACATACAAAAAGCTTCAACAAAATCTGTCCTTGACATGGAACTGTCTGAGTGCCGGCCCGTGTAATTACACTTGTGAAGGAGGAGAACAAAGGATAATTTATTTATTACTTTTTGACCATGCTGTGCACGGCAATCCGGAGATGGAAGTTGCTCGGCTGAGTGTTCCGTTGAGTGGATCTGAGAGATGAATAGAATAGGTCCCGTGAGACATCGGAGTCTAGGCCTCCAGAAATATGTGCTTATCATACATGCTTGAGATGTTTGAGGAGGTTGCCAAGGGTATTGACTTGCCAACGCTTTCACGTCAGCTAGCGAAGGGTATTGACTCAAGGTCCAACCCCTAAGTCCTAATGCCTGTCATTTCCATCAGAACCTCACCAGTCATGCACAGCTCAGTTATCAGTGATGTATACTATAGCCTCCAGCACCCTTTTGAATTCTTGCGTATGTATGTGTAGTAAGGAGATGAGTGTTGGTTTGGACTCGACCCGTCAAAAAAAAAAAAGTGTTGGTTTGGACTTGAGTTGGGAGTCTGGTCATCAGTTTCAGCTCGGAGACCAGGACAAATGGTTTACAGAGGGGGTGCCATGTACTGCAAACTTGGAAGATGTATAATGAACCTCCACCCTCGTCTCTAACCCCGATTTCCGTTGCATGCCATTCCTAATAGTATATATAGCAGCAAGCCACGCGGGTGACATCATATAAACACTAGACGCTGCGGTGCGCCCTTAGCGCGCCCATCTCTCACTGTAGACGAGGTTTGAATAATTGACAATGGCCTGAGTGTTTATACTCGAAAACAGCAAAAGTGCATGGGCATTGGGCCGCCGAGCTGGAATTGACACGTGATCGTGTATTTTCGTATGACAAGAACCCCTATGTCGTCTACATATGGCTGTATATCGCTGTAATATCTTTTGCATGGCTGCGACGTGTTTCAATGCATTAAGTTGCGTTGTTGATATCAACTACATATCGCTGTAATATCTTTTGCTTCTTATCTGAGACGACGTAGGCAGTCATCCTTGGTCTTTAGCCTGCTAGCGGTGCTTTGGAGAAATAGTTCATTCTCGATTATTATTAGTGGCACGCTTTAGTTGGCGAATGACGCGATTTAAACAGGGGGCGGGGGGGGGGGGGGGGGGGGGTTGATTTCTGATCAGTTTTGGGTTGTCTAGAATGGGCCAGCTAGTTTTAACATACAACGAAAACAGAGGGGATTTGATTTGTGATTCAGCTATGGGTCATCTACCATGGGCCAGTGAGTTTTAATGTGTGAGTACAATGGGGAACAAGGAGGCATTTCTGCTTTGGACTCGCACCAAAAGAGGAACCAGGAACACGGAGCAATAGAAAAGACGAATCCGAGAAAACCTCCAGGGCCAGAGAAGCGACAACAACAACACACAAGAATGGACCATGAACGGCGAGCCAAGCACATGACATCAAAGGAAAAATCAACCGTCACACGAGATTGTCAAGCATGGACAGTTCAAAGAACATACACAATATATGCTTCGGACTATTGCATCTATGGAGGTGTTAGGCTGAACAACGAACTTAACGTACCTCGAACACCTAGACGTACACCATTCTCCCGCAAAGCTCAACATGCAATGACACATGGTTTCAACTCGTCTCGAAGTCAATGCCAGGTAAACCAAGAATCTCAACTACACCCATGGTACAAACACAGGTGCACCAGCCAGAGATAGCGCCCTTACCCAGCGACCCTTCAGTAGAGCTTCCAAAAAAGGCACCACCTGCCATCCAAGCAAAGCGTCCTGCACCCGTGGCACGTAGTATGTAGCTGTCGTGACTAACTGCCCAGCAACGACACGTGCATCGACGACTGAGAAAACCATCAATTGAGATGGGAGCGAAACTGTCACAATGCCCAGACAAATGCGGCACAAGGACATTATAGCACATTGTGTTCTCCATATGCTTGGGGTGCGCCACATGCTCAAGACAGCAAACGCCACTAAGCTGATCCTGCACACATTACTGACAAGTCGCTTATCCGACAACATCTCACCCTTGGGACACCACCACACCCAACAACATCTCACCCCCGGCACACCACCACACCCGATGGAAAAAACACAGCATAACCGGCAGAAGGCAAACACATTAAATTATTAAATAGTTCACCATGAAGGACATGCATGAATGGAGTGAAGAGCGCAAGAGGGAGAGGGAGAAATAAGTTGAGCGAAACAATGGGCGACAATGAAAAAGAAGAGGCGCACGCAAGGGAAACCATGTATTTTCGAGTACAAGGGGCTTTTGGTTTCACCATAAGGGAAGGATCTTTTTGCAAAACAAGTAGGGCGTGTGGTAGTACTGAAACTGTGACTCCACTGCTGCCCGTCCGACAACGCCAATGCTGCCCGTCCGACAACACCAACGGCACGCCATTTCTCCCGGTAATCTCCGCCAAGCAGGCACCTCACAATATATACAAGCACACCCCCGTCAATTGAGCAGAGCCACACAATTTATCAAAAGAAAACATGGGTAGTATAGAAGCTGTGCGCACAAAAAAAGCCAAAGAAAGGACAGTCAAAATCACGACACTATCACAAGCCTTCTACATCAACTCTGCTTTATTCAGGGCAGCAAGGGCCTTCGTCATCTTCATCCACTACAACAGCCATGAAACAACACCACGGCAGCAGGGCTCACTCCACTTTGTTCATAGCACCGGAGCCTTTCTTGACAACATCGTCGTCACCACCAGAAAAGCGCATCATTCCTTCAAGAAAAAAGAAAAGAAAATTACCACGCTGTAATTACAACACAATCGGCACACGCATAATTGCCATCAGATTTTGAGTTGTTATCACCGCCAACTCCTTTTAAAAATAATAGGTGCAGTGTCTGTGTTTCGTCGACTTCGTACAAGAATGACTGCTCCATACGTGTGTTCATGGAATTAGTCTCGGTCAAACGCTACGGTTTGCATGCAATGTGATGACTTTTGAAGCTCTTGTTTGAAATGGAGAGACATGGTGGTACACTCTGATGCGTCAAACACACCAGCACAAATGTCAGTAAAACAGACTATTTATTGTGAGGCTGCTCCATTGTCAATGCTATATGACTTCAATTCCTATGACTTCGCCCTGCTGCCTGGGGCTGTTTTTTCCTCTTGTCTATCAGGTGCGACTTCATGGGCAGGACCAAGAGGAGTGGGTTATATAGTGCGACCCTCGCTGAGGCAGACACACCTGTTATCCTAAACATGGATATAAATGGCCAGATGATTCAAGTTGCTTCATAGTTTTGGTTTGACATACATGCTTAGGACTTTGAGCAATATTAAACTTAATAAATTGTTCCTACATCTATGCGTGGACCAGCAAGCTTGTGCAGTTTCAAAAATTCTCTGGTAGTTTTTTACTAAAAATCTAATCAGACAAAGCTATATACGATGCATGCATTTTATAATTCAATGCCAACGGATAATATAATAGGATAGGAATATAGTCAGAGTATGTTGCAATCGTTCAGTATTAGATTTATTAAACGTTGCATGGGAATTGTAGATTCTTCCCAGCTTATAGTATGTAAATTTTTAAACAGGAGACGTTTGGTATACAAGGTGCGCCTGGACTGTAAAAGGAGCCTTCTCTTTTACAGTCATACTTATGTTTTGAATTATCCAAGGCATATTCAGGAAAAAAAAAAGACTACTAAAAGTATAATAATAAGCTTGGAGGTTAGACCAATTCAGCCAGCTGATTTCTTCTCAACGCTGTAGCTAGGAGTCAAGGTAACATGTACGCTAGACTTTGAGTTTTATTTGACCGACATGGTCAGTGGTTTCATTAAGTGCTTTTGTGCTGCAGTTTTCAGTTTGGAGTTTTCTAGTTCATTTGCTTCCACTAAAAGAGTTGAACCAGCACGAAGCAAGAATGGTAAACGAGGCTACTTATGTAGTTTAGAAAACATAATACGAGAAGAGCACAGCACCAAAAAGTCACACTGAGGCACACGAACATAGCACCAAATCAAAGTTGAAGCATATGCATACGGCACATATAGTCAACAATCCATGCTACCACTCCCTCTCTTTCAACGCATGAGCACCTAAGGTCAATGAAGTAGGGATACAGGACACACTGAACAAACGCCAAGGACCAACAGCCAAGTTGCAAAGAAGCAGTGCCCAGGACACAGGCACATGGAGGTGCCATAGAAGTCAATCTCGATCGAAAAACCAAGTCAAGAAGGAACAGCGCGATGGCAGAAGGTTGAAGATGGAGACAAAATTCCCATGCACACAGTCAGACAAGACGACGACGTGTTGAAATTGATGAAGAACAACAGATCTTGCATGAATGAAGCATGGTGAAGTTGACCATGACATGCTGATCCATCGAGATGGACGGAGCTGTCAAAGCACTGATTGATCATTAGGAGTGAGATACGATTGCTTCCATGGAATGTGGTGTACAGATGCGTAGATCATATTCTTTCTAATTCTAACTGATGAACATACGTCGGTAGGTAACTTCAAATACCACCGCCGACCTGCTGATCATGCAAAATTCAGTATGATTCTTACTATGTGCTGTAGAGATTCAGGATACCACACGATTGTGACAGTATATTGAATCATTGGCTAATATAATGTAGTTTTGATGTATTTCTTTCTACCAAAAATCCTCTAACCATGTACAATTTTTTTCCACCCCAAGAACCAATTCCTTTCTTCTCTATCAATCCCCACTGAATGAACCCATGAAAAGTGAAAAAAAAGGAGAAAAAAATAGGAAATTGAATTCCCCTTTTCCATCCACCCAACATCGTCATCCGCTTTGCATGGTCCATGGTCAGAACGTCATGATGTGCGTGGTCTTGGTCTGTAACCCGGCAAGTCAGCTCTTGGCGTTCAACCTTGAAGATCTTGAGCAACTCCAACACCATCTGCCTCGCCGCTGGCGAGCACCCGCCCTTCATCTTGGAGTCCACCGCGGGAATCGCCGACTCCGCGGCCTCGCAGATCGCCGTGCGCCCCTTGGCGCAGCCCATGGCAGGCTCGAGCATGCGGAGCGCTTGGCTGTGTGAGCCGGCGTCGGCGGCCAGGACGTACACGACGGTCGGGACGACACCGAGTTGAATAATCCCCGACCGCGTGAGGCCAAGCAAGACAGGCCGACCAACACGGCCCGCGCATCCAGGTTGCTGCCCTTCTTGTCGACGGGTCTGATCAGCCGGACCAGCTCTTCTATGACGAGGCGATCGCGGTGATCGAGCACCCACACGGCCGTCTCAGTGGCCTCGAGGCAGAAGTAGAAATCAAGGAAGAAGCAAAAGCAAAGCGATGAGCTGGGAAGGACCGAGGGGAGCAAGCAATATATAGAGCACACAAAGCGACATAGTCAAACAAAATAGACTTTCTCTCTGATGGAGCACAGTCAAGAAATACGGCAAGCAGTTGACAAAAGAAGAGAAGCTGTCCAGGATCGTTGGATCAAAGAAAGAAGTATCGGACGGCGCATATATTTGAGATGATGTGGCCGCGCGAGTGGAGGCGAAACCCCTGCAGGTTTTATCCTCTTAGAGGAGCAAGCAATATATAGAGCACACAAAGCGACATAGTCAAACAAAATAGACTTTCTCTCTGATGGAGCACAGTCAACAAATTAGACTTTCTCTCTGATGGAGCACAGTCAAGAAATACGGCAAGCAGTTGACAAAAGAAGAGAAGCTGTCCAGGATCGTTGGATCAAAGAAAGAAGTATCGGACGACGCATATATTTGAGATGATGTGGCCGCGCGAGTGGAGGCGAAACCCCTGCGGGTTTTATCCTCTTAGATTGCCACTCTCCACTACATGACCATAGAGGAGGATGGAGTTTCGCGTAATTGTTACTGAACCTCCGTGGAAGAAGCCTGCAAGCTATATATCAGCGAGTGTAGCCGGTGCATACACATACACTGTCAAGTAATAATTAAACCTGCGTTGGCTCGATCGATCATCTTCCAAAAGTACTAATTAAACCTATGCTACGTCGCCTGAGCCTCAATTAATAATCACTTGATCAGATCAGGTTTTGACAGATCGGGTTGTCGGTTAGCGATTGGGATCCCCTTCTGTAGAGCACAAAAATGGGAGATTTGTAGCACAACGCAAGGTACAGTAGTACATTGTGAGAAGATAAATACTTGTAGTATTGTAGCAAAACAATGTTACTCGTCATCACCCACTTAAACCAAGGCACATCTTTGATTTATTTCTCACAATTAGCATTTCTTTTTGATTGAAGGATATAATAATCGAGAGGTACAAAAATGTTTTTTGGTTTGTGAAACTACTCTTGATATATATTTTCATAAAATAAGCTAGCCACAAAGACTCATGAACATGTATCAAGCTCTCCTAACTTTTATTCGACCCCATGTCATATTTTCAGAGGTGCGGATCTGACACCAGATAACATTTACCTTTTACTCCTATACGCGGGGTCTGATTCATCCTCTATGTTGCATTCCTAATGCCTCCAATTGCTAGCACCTAGCAGCAGGCCTCGCAGGTGACATCAGCGTTGCCACAATTCAACTTGCACAACCAGTGGGTTCAACTGGATGGAACTCCTTTTGCCTGGCATTCCCATTCCAAACCTCACCTAACCAGCTTGGCATCTATTTAAAGTAATATACTGAATTACCAATGTTACATCGTGCGATCCCTCCTTAATTTCTATTATCCGTCTTACTTTTGTGTAGGGCTGAGGTGGGTGTTTGACATATCGAGAGCACCTCTTAGTATATATTGTGTACTGTACTCCCCCCCCCCCCCCCCCCCCCTGTAAATGAAAAGTGTACTTGTACTGCGCCTAGATGGATGAATAGCTTCTTTCAATGATTCATCGGCCAGAACAATGTATGTATATTTGAACTAGTACGCGAGCCATCAAGTGCTCTATCGTCAGGAGTATAATTAAGATGAGAAGTGGAGCATTATTCGTTTATGCATGCGTGACAATCTTGTACACTTTGCGCTCCTGCTAGACAAATTACAGTTGATACATGCAACTCGATAATACTGATCATCTACAGCCACATTTTTTAAGATAATGGAGATCATCTATGGCCATGTATAGTTAACACAGATACAAAACCAGGTTAGGTTGTCTCTCAATTTCACTACGAATAGGCAGAGCAACACAGAAGGTCAGAAGGATTTGTCGGGAATAAGTTGGCATGGCTGGTTTCAGAGTCCAGATTTTATCAACTCACTGCGGAGTTTGTAACTGCGGCACCGTAACCGCACTCAGCCCGTGGGACTTTCGCTGAATGCGGCAGCCCGTGCGACTTGCGAAAGTGTGGACCAGGGTAAGCAGCATCCTGCAGCAGCTTATGCTCACCAGTTCGCGGAGTTGTTCTGCGGGAATGAACCGCGCAACACAAGCTCGGATTGTAGCTTGGCGGTGATGAAGCGGTACTGTCTAGGAATCCTTTGTTTCTTGTCAAAGTGGGTGCAATTGAAGAGCAGCTGTTGTGTCATGCAGATCAGCTGAAATTCCCAATACATCTCATTCCAATGATTATTTTCAACTGCCCAATTCCTCAAAATGCATGGATTGGTCCACGCAATATTCCTCTTAGTGTTTCTTAGTTATAAGAGGGCGCTCTTATACGAAAGTAAAGCCACCTTTGCTGGGGTTAGTTTTCTTCCATGACCATGGCGTGGAGAAGACTGCTACTATATACATATGGATCGGTGGCTCGAAAGTAGCTCGAATTTGACCAACTTATCACAGCTACTAGAGTACAGTTATTGTCTCGTGGCAGTGAATTGCACATGTTGTGAAGGTAAAATCTGAAGATTGAAAACAATCATAAAATTACAGGAACTGAAACATGAAGATTCAGAAGGTTCAGCAGTTGTTTCAATTTCATTTGAATCCTCTGCATGCGCAGTGCCCACTATTCCTTGTCATTGTCAAATCGTCAATCAACACAAGCTCCAGGCATTGATGGATATCGTCTCGTTTAAACAATTCTACTACCTGATAGGAACACAAGTTGGACAGAACAGAATCAAGCTGCCAGCAACTCGATGCAACGAAGCCAGCAGCTCTGGCAAGAATCGAAGCAAAGGAGTTGGGTAAGCCACACATGAAATTCAACAATCAACACGGTGGTTGCAGAGGCGATCCTGGTGGAGGCGAAGACGAAGACGAACGTGTCCTGGGGCAAGAGGTCGACGGCGAGGCGAGCTTCCGTGGACGGTTAACTCCGGCCTCCTGGCGCAAATTCGCAATGCAAGGCAGCTGAAGCGGCCGAGGGGATGGCCCACGTGACGCCTCTCCATCCCTTCCCTTTACGGAGATGTCCAATGTACCCTTTCATCGCAAGAATCCAACGCATGATTCTTGCCGGAGATGCCATTGTCGCACGAGACAACAGGGCAGAGTATTTTTGCAGGTTCCGATTGAACATCAATGGCTGGCGTGTTCCCTAGTTTTACCGCAGCATCGCAGGACTAGATACGCATTCAGGCGGCTCCTGAACTTACCAAGGCAAGCACGGGTTGAAGGCGATGAATTCGCGGAGAACGGCGGCGGCGGCGGCCCGTCCCTCTGCCGATTCCTTGTCGCCGGTCAGAACATTTACGAAAACCACCCTGATTTGGATCGCGACTATTGATCGTGATCCAAATTAGGGGGTTATATACAAATAATCGGATCGCGATTATTAATAGCAATCCAACACTTTGCAGTCACTGATGAGGGCATCACTCTATTAAATACAACCAACGCTCCTCCGCTGTACATGCATGGTCCAATCACTAAAGCTCATGCACGAGAATTGAATTTACGGGTGAGCTCGTTCCAAATGCTTTGTTTGCATGGTTTTAAGAATAAAATGCTACCTAATGATTTAATTATTGTTAGAAACCATGGCGATGATGATGAAATAGCTGAAGAGGAGCTTGGAGGCATGGGGGAGCCAGCAAGGGCATCCATGTAAAGTTGGAGGCCCAATCCAAGTCGACTTCAAGTCCGTTTCGGAGTCCAGGAGCAGTCTGCACTAAAACGGTCGCCCAGGTCGCATACGGGCTCAGTTTTGGACGTTCTACATATGGACAGAAATATAATTTCATAACCATTCCAATAGAACCAGTCTCATGTCAAAAGACGTCCGGAGTCATCAGGAATCGTCGAAACAAGTTGACGTCCAGAATCTGTCTCGGTGCTACGCCACCGTAATTTGGCCTTTGGGCTTTGTATCTTGTTTGAGCCCATGAGGGGTGCGTCCAGGAGTCTTTGCACGACCCTAGAGTCTTCATAACCAGCAGCCGCCGCATCATTAGGGTTTGGGTTTTGCTTAGATTATTCTGTCAAGAACAGTTTCGCCGTTCATCGGTTTGTGAGACCCCAACTTGTGATCTTAATTCAGATTTCAGCAATTTGGTTGCATTCTTCTGTGTTCTTGCTTGTGTTCTTTGATTCGCAGGCAAGGATAAGCCTTCTCGGCGAAGTCGACCGTGCATCGCCGGTCGATAACCTGAGGAGACGTGGTGCTGCGATTGCGGGGTTCAGGACGTGTTGTTCGGAAGCCGGATCGAGGTGTGTCAAGTCTCCACCAAATTGAGAGTTATCAGAACCTTTCGGAAGATCGGGAACCCTAGTTCACATCAGTCACCCCCCTGGTTTGGTCGGCCGGCTCCTCCGTCCATCCGTCTGCCGCCGCCGCCGGGTCCGTCCGTCCCACCGTTCTCCGCTCAATCCCAGTTCCCCACAATCGGGATCTGGAGAAGCTGCCGACAACATGGCGAGGGTCTTTCCACTCGTACCTCTCTTCGTCATCGTTGCCCGCGGTGATTCTTGTTTCTGGGGCAGGATCCGAGAGGGCGACAGCAGCAGCATGTCATTGTGTCAATCCATGGCCAAGAAGAGGCAAGGTATTTTGCAGGCTCTCTGTTCTATCAGCGAGCTTCTGCAGCTACAGAATAAGAGACGATTCAGAGTCCTGAATTGTTGGAAGTAAACAAAGTAGTGACCGTTGTAGCCTCCCATTTCGCTGATTTTTGGTTGATTCAGTAAAGTGGTTTCGATGCAACCTAACCAACGTGGAAAGGGGAAAATATGATAAGAGTTTTGTAGCCTGCATCCAAAAGCTTTAAGTATAGTTTTCCTCTGTCGCATTTTCTGTTCTTGCCCAGTTACAAAAATATCTGTCGGTGTTCAATGGTGACTGATGAGGAACAATTTATTTTCAGTTTCAGGAGTTCAGAATAGCGATGCTAACTGACTTTTCTGACCTATGTTTCAAAACATAGGTTTGGCTATCAACCTTCATGAACAGAACAGGCCTAGCCTCCACCTGTTCCTCAACTTACAGTATTGTTCAAGCACACATATTACATTTCCAATGCTTCAGAGGTTCAGATCAGTGATGCTCGCCGATTTTGCCGAGCAATGTGTCCAAACATATGTTTGGTCAGAGCATTTCTACCATGGAGAGCAGATGTGATCCCAATTTTAGAGCAAATGTCTTGTCGCATAAGCTTCTGCTCAAAATCCCAATGCACCTCGTTCCGATTGAAGCGTCTCCGCTTTTCGCAGGATCGAGTCGGTATAGCGCTGATGAACAGACGCAACAGTACAGCATATAAAAAGCACAACTTAAGTCTTTAAGTGGTTACATTAATCCAATTAAAACATAGAGTCGCACAGCGGAAATAAACGGTACAAGTACAAGTTCAAACTAGTAGAAATACAGGCGCACGCGCTCACGATACAATAAGAACAAGCATCCAAAACCATGAAGATGCGGACTCGGGAGGAGATCACTCCTCAGTCTCCCAGTGGGCTGTCCAACCAAAGAGAAGCTGGCCATCCCACTGTCCACCTCCACCCGTAGAGTCGGGGATAAATGTGCTACCTGCAATAAAATCATAAAGAGCCAAACCCTGAGCAACTAATACTCAGCAAGACTTACCCGTCAAAAGGCTAACTACAGCCGACTCCTAATATGCAAAGCTACAAAAGGGTGGCTGACTCAATAGCATAACTCGCACTAATTACTAGATCCTTACTTTCAAGTTTTATTTTCAAGTTAAGTACTTATCCGGAAAACAGTGTGCATATCTCTAAAATAGATAATAAGTAACAATACATCAACAGTGACAGTATATATATATAGAAATGTAGGTAACAGTAATGTAAATAGACTAGCATCATCATATCATCAATCATATGACACTACGATGTGACGCAGTGAGCAAGGTTGCTCTTGACCGAGAGCGGCGGCATCGATGTACATCATGCAGGAGAAAACCTGACCATACGCCGCACACGCGTAAAGTCGCATGCGGCAACTGTTTGCAAGGATCCCCCTGAAGCTAGGCTGGGTCCAACCCCTCCCGAGAAAGGCATTCCCGCACGGTTCCCGTTCCAGACGTACGCCCCGATTGGGAAGCATCCTTTCTCTCCCGAATACCATGATAGAAAGGGCAGGCTTCCGCCGCACACCAGGGCAACCCAAGCTACTAAGTTTACTAGGCCCATAAAAACAGTAGCATATGATCAGTACGTTCGAACTTGCTCAACAGGGCCAACAACGAACGGTCCTCAATCGACACAGACGGGGCTACCACCGTGAAGGCCCAGCCTTCTCGCACCATCCTACACAAACAATTCCCCGTCCGGTCTCAACAAATCCTAAATCCAGCTAGTACAATCCAGGGTGAACCTACCTCGCGAGTGGGACCTACCACTCGACTTCTACCGTCCACTAACCACTAAGCCTAGCAAGTTCTAACGTAACCTAGACCTCATCTACAAAAATAGGACACAAGGTAGGATATGGAAGGGTAATTCTAATGCATTTCTAAGGTTTCACATTAACTCCTAATAAACCTAATGCACAAACATTGACTAGCCCCAATCAAGTGCACAAATAAAAATCCTAAATAGGGAGACATGCACCGGGGCTTGCCTGGCTCAGGAGCGTAGCTAACGGGGTCAGCGGGGTCACTGTCCTGCTGCGGCTGCTCCTCCTGCACCTCCTGGGTCTGCTCCTCCGGCAGCTGGAAGTCCAGTGGCTCCGGAGTCGTCTCTGTTACTACACGTTATGACAAGGAAAATAATACAAAGTTAGATGCAAGAATATGATGCAATTCATGATTTAATTACTTGATAGGACAGTCATTTACACTGTAAGTGCAAATGATTAACTTTGTTATTTAATTTCATCTGGAGTATTCCCTTCATTAACTTTTAATTAAGTTCACCATTAATCAACTTGGGCAAGTTAAATGAATAATGTGATTTAGAAAGTGAATTTATGTCCAGTGGCATTTTTCTGGTGAAGAGTGCCACTGGAAGTAATTTATGGTGAAGTTTCATGATTTTTTGCATGGTAGATTATTTATAATAATTTATACGGCGCAGAACATGATTTAAATCATAAGAAAATAATTAGACAACATGTGACAGTGGAAAAATTCTCTGTAGGTGTGTTATCAGATTCTTAACAGGCATGCAAGATTTCAGCATTTATTGAGCAACAGATAATTAATTATGAATTAAACATCATCTGTACAAAATCATTTTTACAGAAAACAGAGAACGTATTTTGTGTGATTTGACATTTTTCCTACGCATAGCAGAGTACAGGAAGGTTAACAAAATTTGATTTGCATTTTTCTGAGATGTAATCATTTTTCTATCGATTTTACAAGTTCCTGTGAATTTCTGGAGATTTAACAATTTCGAAAAGGACTGAAAATGGTGCGGACCAATCAGAACTGGGCCGCATGCTGGGGCACACAGACCTGGGCCGCACCGGATCAGCCTTGCCACAAGTGATCTAGCCAGTGGGCGTGCGGCCACACACGTGGTCACACGGGGTGGAGCACGAGATCCGGCGTTGGTGCACGGGATCCCCGGGCTGCGGCCTGCGGTGTGCTTGCCGGAGGCGTCGCCGGAGCGCGGCGGCGACCTCGCCGGAAGGAGTTTCCGACGGCCTCTAGCGAAGATACCAGCACAGGGAGGGAGTGCGCGGGGTGTAGAGCTGACCTCGACAAACGGCTGCTCGCGGGGAACGCCGGAAAAGACTCGTCGTCGAGGAGTGGCGGTGGCGGGAGTTCGACGACGGCCCGAGCGCGGTGTAGGTGTAGGTGCACAGGCTTCGCCTCGACGCGGGGAACCTCGACCCAGGTGGAGTCGACGTCGAGGAGACCGGGAAGGTGAGGTTCCCTGGAGAGGCACCACGGTGGGGTGACGTTGACCAGCGGCGGGGAAAAACCGAAATCCGGTGGCTTGAGCTGCGGAAGGGGATGACGGAGAGTGAGGGGGAATGCGCAAGCTTGAAATGCACCTCCGGGTGCGAGGAAATGGAGCGAGGCTCACCGGAGGAGAAGAATCGAACGGTGAGGAGGCGGGGATGCGGTGGCCGGACTTGGAGACGACGGTCAATCCGCGGTCCTCACCCCGGGCAAAAGGAAACGGGCCCCATGGTGAGCTTCAGGGCAGCGGCGCGCGCTCCTTTCTGCTCAGCAGCTCGCCCTGGGCTCGTCGTCGGTGATGGAAGGCAGCGAGCCGAGCTCGAGCTGGGCGTCAATGGCGGGGAGCTAGGGTTTGCGGCCGGGGAAGCGAGTGGAATGGCGAGTGAGAGCCAGGAGAGGAGCGGGGATGCCTTTTGTTGACGTCGCGCGCCCGAGGAGCGGGCCAGGGCGCCGCGCGGCGGAGCCGTACGACGTCGGCGACGTGGCGACGAGCTCCCGACGCGCGCAGTGAGAGAGGGGTCGATGACAGGTGGGACCGGCGGCATCTTTTGAATTTTCGATTTATTCAAACTCTGATTTTCCCCAATCTTTGGCGCTCGATTTGAACTAGCAAACGAACTCCAAAAATTGTAAAACCGGTTGCATTCAAAAGGTCATGAAGTGCTCTTTCCAGTGACATAACATGCACATCTCAATTCGAAATAGAATTCAAATGGCAGCTAGTCAAAGTTGGACATTTTTAGAACATTGGGGATTTATTTGAGCATCGAAATGAATTTCAAAAATCATAAAACATTCTCCAAAATTCTTATTTCGCAAGGGCTATCTTCAAGAATTTTGGTTGGGTCAAGTTGTTAAAGGAATTTTTGAGTTGCTTCACAGATATGGGTTTGAACTTGTTTAAACTTTGAATTTCGAATTTTTGAATTTGGCTTGATTTCATCTTTTCTTCAGTTTGGTTTGCACGATTCTGAAATTCAGTGACACGGGGTGTCACACCGATGATAATTTCTCACTGCCCAATCTTTCATGGCAGTCAATTTTCATCAGGATTTCTTATAATATAGAGGCAACTTTGCTGGAACTAGATTTTTTTGTGGTTTCTATGACCACTGTGTCGTGAAAACTTCTACTTATGCATGCATACGGATTGGTGGTTTGTTAGTGCCTAGAGTTTCGCCAGCTTTATCACAACCCCTTGAAGTACAGTAGCAATTATTGTGTTGGGGCACTGAACTACATGTGTAGTGAAGAAAACTTGGCCTCGAGTGGGAAAAAAAAACATCACTTACGTTTGTTAATATTTATTGAACAATTACATTGGATAATATTTGTATTATCAGTGGCACCGGATTAGGCCATTTTGCATCAATACGGCACACTCTGCTTCTCCTGCTGCTAGCTGAAGGCATGACCGGCAGCAAAGTTCTAGAGAAAAATATAGCCGCACCTTCTAAGCATGCTTATGCAGCTCTGTCAATTTTTTGTTCATCAAAACTGGAAGAGGTAGAGGCATATAGGAGTGAATTTCACAATCCTGAATTCCTCTACCTTAAGCATGAACTCCTGGCTCCTTCCATCCCTAGCATGAACTCATCGATCATCCATGGTACCCTTCCTTCTACACGCTTGGTGTCTCTCATCTCTCGCTCGTCAGCGTGTGTTCAACTCAGTCACTGCCTTTCAGTCCTATATATACTCGACGAAGGTGAACTCTGGTGTGTTTGGTCTTGTGATCGTCTCCATTGCCACACTAAAAGGCCATTCGGTTTTGTTCAAGGTCATATATAGCCACCTAGATGCATTGGTCCATTTAACCCAGACCCGTTATTTAGTGATCACCAACCACGACATGCCTCTGGAGAGTTTATTTCAGTGTACAATACTTGTTTTATGTACAAATTAAAGCCATAAAAAGGTGACGTGCATTTCAAATATTATCTCCGAGGGGCAGCTATGGCATGAAACGTTTACCCCATCATTAAGTAGTCTACCTAGCAAGTAGCACCCACAACTAATATCTATCAGGCGTGTGGAGCATACGTACAGTACTTGTAGTTCATACAATAGCCATCAGGAGCTCAGACGAATACGGCTGTTGATGAAGCGGCGGCATATGGAAATGTCAAAGTGTGTGTACTAGTCAGAGACATCATCGTTCAATGTTGATAAATAGCCCGCGGGGCGGGGGGGGGGGGGGGGGGGGGGGGGGGGGTGTTTGCGTTTGAACATGGGTTGCCTTTACCAGCATTTTCATTGATGATGAGGTTTAGGGGATGTGTTGAGCGAAGTACTCTCTCTGAATTCTTTTTTCATGATGTTAAGACAACACAATAAAAAAGATCCGGAGGGAGCATTGCGAAGCAGGATGCAAAATCCCCTAGTGCACAACGTGATCACGGATACATATCTACAATAACTGATGTAACAATCAACAACTATCCTTGCACACTCTTTTGGACCTGGTGCCGGTGCAAGCCACTGAGGGGGAGTAAGTGGCACCCCAGCCGAGGTAAACTCTGACTTCATTTTGAAAACCAGAGGTAAAATTGCAATAGCAATGTAAATCAAGGGTAGAAACGCAAAAGCTCCTTTATAAATAGCCATGGGAGTATTTTTTGGGTCATTTTTCATGACGACAATGATAAGTAATTTTGTAATGTTATTTTCTTACTCAGCTAAGGTGGTTTTGTAGTCTTCGTGAGGGAATATATATAGTGGGAATTTATTTTTTACTCAGCTAAGTTTATGCTGGCTGCCGTTGCGCACAATATTTTCCTCTCACAAAGCTGCAGTCACAGCTTGGAGCCACAACCAAGGTTTGCAAAATCGGTCAAACCGGACCAAAAGAACTAGAAAAACCAGTCCAGTCCGGTTAGCAAAAATAAGAACTAGAAAAACCAGTCCAGTCCGGTTAGCAAAAATGGTCGATCTGGTTATTCAGTTTTTTTTTTTTAAAAAAATTTCAAACCCTGGCCACACAGCAGCCGCAAGCTGAAGCTAATGGGAGTGTTGATTTGGACTATTGCCTAGGGGGAGTTCCGTCACCAGTTTCAGCTCGGAGAGCACGGCAAATGGTTTACAGCGGGGGTGCTGTGTACTGCGATCTTGGAATATGTATACATAACATCCATCTTAGTCTGTAACCCGGATTCCCAGTGCATCCCGTTCCTAGTGTAGCAGCAAGCCTCGCGGGTGATATCATATAAACATTGGCACCCTCCATTCTACACGACCATGGATGAGGATGGAGTTTCGCCTAATTGTTACTGAGCCGCCGTGGAAGAAGCCTGCAAGCTATATATCGGGGAGTGTAGCCGGTGCATACACGTACACGGCCAAGTAATAATTAAACCTGCGTCATCGATCATCTTCCAAGTACTAAGAGCAAGCCCATCGCGGTGGGCGATCAGCCGCTCACGAGCCCACGCGCGAGACAAGCCGGCCAACGCGCAGCACGCGACTGTCGCGTGAAGGAGCGACAAGCAATCTTTTTTCCTCTGTTTCTCTCTCTTCCACCCATGCATTTGCAGACGTGGCTTGTCGATTTGACAATGCATTGGCCCTGCTCTAATTAAACCTATGCTACGTACGTCGCCTCAATTGATCATAACTTTATCAGACACTCGTCAGATCAGGTTTTGAAAGATCGTGCTGTCGGTTAGCGATTGGGATCCCCTGCTGTGTAGAGGACAAAAATGGGAGATTTGTAGCTCAACAGCAAGGTACAGTAGTACAATGTGAGAACATAAACACAGTAGTATTGTAGAAAAACACTGTTACTTGTCATCACCCACTTAAACCAAGGCACATTTTCTATTTATGTATCACAATTTGCATTTCTTTTTCTTTGATGGATATAATAATCGAGAGGTACAAAAAATGTTTTTTTTGTGAAACTACTCTTGATATTTTCATAAAATCAGCTAAACCCCAAAGACTCATGAACATGTATCAAGCTTTCCTAACTTTTGTTCGAAATCATACACCAATGATTTCAGAGGTGCGCACCGGATAACATTACCATTTACTCCTATACGTGCATTCCTAATGCCTCCAATTGCTAGCTAGCACCTAGCAGCAGGTCTCGCAGGTGACATCAGTGTTGCCACAATTCATTTTGCACAACCAGTGGGTTCAACTGGATCGAACTCCTTTAATTTGGCTCGCATATATTCCCATTCAAAACCTCAGCTCACCAGCTTGGCATGCACAATACTGAATTACCAATGTTACATCGTGCGATCCTTAATTTCTATTTTTCGTCTTACTTTTGTGTAGGGCTGAGGTGGGAGTTTGACGTATCGAGAGATACCTCTTATTACATACTGTGCACTGTACCCTTTTTTTTTTCCCCTGTAAATGAAGAGTGTACTTGTACTGCCTAGATGGATGAATAGCTTCTTTCAATGATTCATCGGCCAGAAGAATGTATTTGAACTAGTACGCGAGTCATCAAGTGCTCTATTGTCAGGAGGAGTGTAATTAAGACGAGAAGTTGAGCATGATTCCTTTATGCATGCTTGACAATCTTGTACACTTTGCGCTCCTGCTAGAAAAATTACATTGATGCATGAAACTCGATGATATAGATCATCTATAGCCACATTTTTTCAGATAATGGAGATTATTTATAGCCACATACAGTTAACACAGATACAAATCCAGGTAATTTTGGCTCTCAATTTCACTACGATAGGCAGAGCAACACAGAAGGTCAGGAGTTGTCGGGAAGAAGTGGGAATGGCGGGTTTCAGAGTCCAGTTTTTATCAACTCACCGTGGAGTTTGTAACTACGTCACAGTAAGCGCAACTCAGCTAGCATGCATGAACGCGGCAGCCCGTGGGACTTTCGCTGAATGCGGCAGCCCGTGCGACTTGTGAACGTGTGAACCGGGATGAGCAGCATGTAGCAGCAGCTTATGCTCACCAGTTCGTGGAGTGAAATGACAGTCACAGCAGCTTGTTCTGCGGCAAGGAACTGCTGGACACAAGCTCGGATGGCGGTGATGAAGTGATACTGTCTAGGAATCCGATGCGTCTTGTCAAAGTGGGTGCAACTGAAGAGCGATTGCTTTGCAGCACGCTTCAGCTCAAATTCCCAATACATCTCATCCCAATAATTATTTCCAGCTTCTCAATTCCTGAAAATACAGCAATTGGCCCACGCGATATTCCTCTTAGTGTTTCTTAGTTTATATGAGGGCTCCTTTATTCGAACATAGAGCCACCTTTGCTGGTGTTAGTTTTCCCATGACCATGGTATAGAGAAGACTGATACTGCTGCTATATATGGATCGGTGGCTTGAAAGTAGCTCGAATTTGACCAACTTATCACAGCTAATAGAGTACACTTATAGTGATTGTCTCATGGCAGTGAATTGCACATGTTGTGAAGGTAAAATCTGAAGATTGAAAACAATCATAAAGCTACAGGAATTGAAACATGAAGATTTAAAATGTTCAACAGTTGTTGCAAATTTCATTTGAATCCTCTGTCCAGTGCCCACTATGAGGTTGAAATCATTAATCACCAGAAAATCCATGCATTGAGGGAGATCCTCTCGTTTAAGTAACTGTACTACTGATAGGAACACAAGTTTGACAGTACCAAGCTGCCAGCAATTCGATGCAACGAAGCCAGCAGCTGTGGCAACCTGATTTTGCAGGCTCCGATTAATTGGGCATCAATCGCCGCCGTGTTCCCTGGTTTTACCGCAGCATCTCAGAACTAGCTAGGTATTTAGGCGGCGCCTGAACTTACCAAGGCAAGCCCGGGGCAAACAGCGATGAATTCGCGGAGAACGGCGGCCGGCGGCCCGACCCTCCGCCGATTCCTTGTCGCCGGTCAGAACATTTACGAAAACCACCCTGATTTGGATCGCAACTATTGATCGCGATCCAAATTAGGGGGTTATGTGCATATATCGGATCGCGATTATTAATCGCGATCCAACATTTTACAGTCACCCCCCTGGTTTGGTTGGCCGGCTCCTCCTCCTCCGTCCGTCCGCCGCCGTCGCCGTGTCCGTCCGTCCCACCATTCTCCGTTGGGATCTTGAGACGCTTCCGACATCGGGGCGGCCAGACAATTTGGCGACGGGGAAGGGCTGCGAGGGTCTTTCCACTCGAACCTCTCTTCGTCATCGTTGCCGCCGCCGGCGACACTTGTCTCTGGGGAAGGATCCGAGAGGGTGACAGCAGCAGCATGTCATTGTGTCACTCCATGGCCAAGAAGAGTCCTTAATTGTTGGAAGTAAACAAAGTATTCACCGTTGTAGCCTCCCATTTCGCTGATATTTGGTTGATTCAGTAAAGTGGTTTCGATGCAACCTAACCAACTTGGAAAGGGGAAATCTGATAAGAGTTTTGTAGCCTGCATCCAAAAGCTTTAAGTAAAATTTTCCTATGTCGCATTTTCTGTTCTTGCCCAGTTACAAAAATCTCTGTCGGTGTTCAATGGTGACTGATGAGGAACAATTTAT
Source organism: Eragrostis curvula (assembly GCA_007726485.1). Lineage (NCBI taxonomy): Eukaryota > Viridiplantae > Streptophyta > Magnoliopsida > Poales > Poaceae > Eragrostis > Eragrostis curvula. The sequence continues at coordinate 55,476,743 of CM017442.1, forward strand.
TTTCAGTTTCAGGAGTTCAGAATAGCGATGCTAACTGACTTTTCTGACCTATGTTTCAAAACATAGGTTTGGCTATCAACCTTCATGAACAGAACATGCCTAGCCTCCACCTGTTCCTCAACTTACAGTATTGTTCAAGCACACATATTACATTTCCAATGCTTCAGAGGTTCAGATCAGTGATGCTCGCCGATTTTGCCGAGCAATGTGTCCAAACATATGTTTGTTGGTCAGAGCATTTCTACCATGGAGAGCAGATGTGATCCCAATTTTAGAGCAAATGTCTTGTCGCATAAGCTTCTGCTCAAAATCCCAATGCACCTCATTCCGATGATAATTTCTCACTGCCCAATCTTTCATGGCAGTCAATTTTCCTCAGGATTTCTTATAATATAGAGGCAACTTTGCTGGAACTAGATTTCTTTGTGGTTTCTATGACCACTGTGTCGTGAAAACTTCTACTTATGCATGCATACGGATTGGTGGTTTGTTAGTGCCTAGAGTTTCGCCAGCTTTATCACAACCCCTTGAAGTACAGTAGCAATTATTGTGTTGGGGCAGTGAACTACATGTGTAGTGAAGAAAACTTGGCCTCGAGTGGGGAAATAAAACATCACTTATGTTGGGTAATATTTCTTGAATAATTACATTGGATAATATTTGTATTATCAGTGGCACCGGATTAGGACTTTTGGAATATAAGATCCTGTATTAGGTGTGTTTATAGTGTTATACAAAACAATTTACCCCTCTTCGTATCCATAACCTTGCACGCTGAAAAGAATGGCACATATTTCTGCATTTGTTGTACTGCTGCTGGTAGATTAAGCATCAATACGGTACACTCTGCTTCTCCTGCTGCTAGCTGAATTCATGACCGGCAGCAAAGTTCTAGATAAAAATATAGCCGCACCACTAAGCACGCTTATGCAGCTCTGTCAAATTTTTGTTCATCAAAACTGGAAGAGGTGAAGGCTTATAGGAGTGAATTTTGCAATCCTGAATCGATGGATCATCTAAATCATCACTCATGGGGCTTCACCCTTTAGTGCCAATACTACCAAGTGTTGACATGTCTGCAGCTGTCTCTCCTGTCACTGAGAACAAAAGAATAGATGTGGCAAGGCCTCATACAATTGATGATATGTTTGACGCAAGCCTACAGCTTTGTCGTAATATATATATATATATATATATATATATATATAGAGAGAGAGAGAGAGAGAGAGAGAGAGAGAGAGAGAGACACACACACATACATATGGATCAACAGTGGCTCGTAAAGCGGCGCGAATTTCACCAACCTATCACAACTACTAGAGTAGAGTAATAGTTATTGTCGCCTGACAGTTTATTGCACATTTGGTGAAGAAAACTATTTGGCTTCAGGTGAGCAAATAAAACACTACTCAGTGAGTACACATTTCAGTTGTTTTTGTATTCAATCTCTGTAACCTCCTCTCTCCATCCTGCACTCCGCCCGATGGAAGCAGCAGCGCACCGCGGCTCGTTGCCAGTCGGCGGCTCGTTCAGCTGGTCACCACAACAGCCATGGCCACTGCGGTAACAGCCATTGCTAGGCACCGGTGTCGTACCTCGCGTCCTCTTCGTAGGTGAGAGTCCGTCGCTCGACATACGGCTCGTGTTCCTCCGGAACGACCAAAGTCTTCTCTCTTGTGATGATGATGTCTGGCCGTCTGGGTGGATGCACCACACGACCGACGAGCTCGAAACGAACGAAATCCACCTTCTCCCCTGAGGGTGATCTCGCAGGACGACCCTAGCTAGAATCTCCTCGGACGTGGTTCGCAGCCACAGGTGGGCTGGAATGCCACTGAGGGTGACGAGTAGAGCTCTATACAACATTGGGCTGCTTTGAAATGGCCATTGGTTGCTTCAGCCACGGCTTGAACACCAGACGCAATGGCGCCGGCGGCGGCCGGGTACTCTGCTCGCAGGACACGTACGGTTCATGTCCGCCGCGCGCATTCTTGAACACCAATGGGAAATCTTCAGGCGGGTACTCACGTCGAAGGTTCGTTGATCCGGCACCTGGATATATGAGAAATGTTGCGCTGTAGCAGTATACGAAACAAACGGTGAATCCAAACTCACAGCGGCGTGTTCAGCTCCGACGTCGCGAACCGGTCCATGGCAAGCCGCGGCAGCACGACAGGCGCGTCCTCCCCGGTTCCGGACGGCGAGGATGAAGCTCACACCGAACCAACGCGCCGGCCGGTTGCCGGATCGAAAAGAGCAGCAACAAATTCGACCGCACGTACCTTTTTCAGCTCCCGCGTACGTGCTGTCGAACCTGCTGCTGCTTTCCGACAACAGGCACGCGTCCTCCAACACCCGGCGGGACAGAGTTTACATCGACGAGTATATCACATGGGTATTCTTTCTCGAAAGGTCCTATGGATCTAGGCTCTAGAGGCTCTGGTGACGCTTCAGCAAGGCCGGCGAGTGACGCGCATTTCTCGCCTGATGGAGCGACTGAATTGTGGTGTCATCGATCTGGCTCTTTTGGAGATAGGCATTCACATCTGCACACCGCCACCCCCTTGAAACTTGTTCCTTAAGCATCAACTCCTGACTCATCTCATCCCTAGCATGAACTCATCAATCATCCATGGTACCATCCCTTCTACACGCTTGGTCTCTCTCATCCCCCTCGTCAGCATGTGTTCAACTCACTTACTGCATTACAGTCGTATATATGTACTCGAGCAGGGTTGGAAGGTGAACTCTGGTGGTTGGTCTTGTGATTTGTCTCTATTGACCTCACAAAAAGGCCATTCGGTTTTATTCAAGGTCATATATATAGAGCCACATAGATGCATTGGTCGATTTTATGGGGCCCAGACCCGGTATTTAGTGATCACCAACCACGAGAAGCTCTCAGCTATCTACAGAGTCTATTTCTGTGTACAATACTTGTTTTAAGTACAAATTAAAGCCATCCAAAATTGACGTGCATTTCAAGTTTTATCTCCGAGCGGTAGCTATGGCAGGAAACGTTTACCTCATCGTCATTAAGCAGTTTGCCACCATACCTAGTATCTATCAGGCATGTGGAGCATACTGGCAGTTCATGTAATAGCCATCAGCTAGCTCAGGTAAATACACTGCACATTTTTATGTCAATGGCAGTAGTTTTTGTCGACTAAGTCGACATTTTTCATGCAATTTGGGACGAGTAATTAATTTTCAGTTTCAGGGGTTCAGATTAGTAATGCTCATTGATTATGTTGATCTCTTTTTCAAAGCAAATGTTTGGTCGTATTTCAACCGTCACGAACAAAACATGCCTTGTCTTGGCCTTTTTCTCAACTTGCAGTATTGTTCAAGCACATGCCTAGTCTCTGCATGTTCGTCAACTTGCAGGATTATTTGTTCAATCACACATCTTTGTTTTGTGAAAAGTTTTTTACTAAATAGGCACCTGCATAAGTCTACTGATTTTATCTAATACATACATCAGTTCACTTCAATATACAAGCAAATTCACTGCTTTTGAAAACAAAAGAATTGAGCACTGCATTTCACTAGTACAGCTTGTTGGTTTGCAGTAAGTAGAAAGCCGTCTAAAAATATGTTCGTGGTCTGCATTTTGCAAATTAAGTGTTGGACAGATTTGTTAAGGACAGGCATGAGAACAACTGGTTTGTCAATTATTCTATATGAAGCAAAGGTTTTAGTTTTACAGAGTACATGGAGAAATTATCTGAATTTGTTGCATGGAGAATGATGACGAGCAAGCGGAGACTTATTATAGAAGGCCGGAATTTCTCAAGCCTTGATTTCCTCGTAATCTAAATCATCATTCAAGGGGCCTCATCATTTACTGAATGGCATACCTGCAACAGGATCTGCAGGTTCCACTGGTGAGAAGCTTGACAAGCCTGCAGCTCTCTCTCAATACACTGACATAAGAGCTAAAGCATTATGTGAAAAAATCCCCTTGCCAAAGTGATCTCAATTGCAGAGCAAATGTCTTGTCGCACATGCTTCTGCTGAAATTCCCCGTGCACCTCATTCCGATGATAATTTCTCACCACCAAAATTTTCATGCCCGCTCAGTTCTGCTCTTAGTATTTCATATAAGAGCAACATTTCTGGTATTAGATTTCTTCATATAGTTTCTATGACAATGGCATTAAGAAAACTGCTACATATACATGTGGGTCGGTGGCTCATTAGTACCTAGAATTTAGCCAGTTTTATGACAACCACTTAGAGTACAGTAGTAGTTACTCCCTCCATTGTTTAAATGATGCCGTTACGACAAAGGTTTTAGTTCAATTTTGCACTAAAATGCTGTCCTAATGTCATTATTTAAAGAATGGAGGGAGTAATGTGTTATGGCAGTGAGCTGCATGTGTTGTGAGCAAATAAAACACCATTTACGTTGGGTAATATATCTTGAACAAATACGTTGTGTAATACATAGTATTTGTAACATAAGTGGCCTTTTGCAATGTCAGATCCTGTACGTAAGTACGCATTTGTATGGGTCGATTTTTTATTTGCCACTGCAAATGTCTCTAATCCAGGTTTTGCCATTGCAAAGTAGCTAATCCCAACATTATCAACATTTTTTGTCATCTTTTCCTTTCAAATTTTCCGTTATATCCTTGTCTTTAACCTCAGTAACCTTCTCTCTCCATTCGCCGAATGAGGCAAGAACGGTGGGTACCATCGAGGTAGCCCTTGTGGTCTTCCTTAGGCCTGGGCGTTCGGGTAAACCCGATAAATCGGGTCGGGTTATTCGGGTTTTGGAAGCCTCTACCCGAGATTTGCCCCGAAAAGAGTACCCGAAATGTCGGGTTCGGGTTTCGGGTGGTCCGATTTACACGACAAAGAGGGAAGAAAGGGAGAGCGCCGGCGTGAGGGACAGGTAGAAGTCCCGGTCGTCGAACACTTGAACTCCCAGTCCAGGAGCAGCTCGTCCATCCCCATGCTCACCCGCCGCAGCAGCTCGTTCCTCCCCATGGACCTCGCTCGCAAGCTGAAGCGCAGCCGCGCGGCAAGATACGGAACGGCGGGGCAAGTTTGGGCGCGGCCACGCGCCGAGATGCAGGACAGTGGGCAGCAAGTTGGGGGCAGGCTGGGCGCTGGCGCGTGGCTCGTTGGCCGAGCGATGCCGGCGGCGGCGTTGTGTGGCAAGAGGAATGCGGCAGAGGGCTACAGGATTGTGTGGCCATGGAGATAGAGTGCTGTGTGCAAGCAGGCCCGCGTGTGGGCTCCCGTGGGTGGATTGAGGCCTGGAACTAGAGGATTCAATATGGGCCAGGCTGAAAGTGGAGGATAAACTGGTGGGCCGCTCATGCTTCGGGCTATTCGGGCTATTCGGGTACCGGCAGTGTAAACCCGATTTTTATATTAATTTCGGGTTTTAAGTTTTGCTACCTGAGATTACACCCGAATTTTCGGGCTTCGGGTATTTTCGGGTTCGGGCTCGGGTATTTTCGGGTTCGGGGTTCGGGGTTCGGGCTCGGGTTTTGTGCCCACCCCTAGTCTTCCTGATGGAAGCAGCTGGGGTCGTTGCCAGGCGTGGCTTGTACAGCTGGCAACCGTAACAGCCATGGCCATTGCCGCCTACCGTGGTTCGTGGCCATGTATTTCTATATAGCGACCGGAACCGGGGGGCGCGCGAGCACACAGCCTGCGAGGGAAGGAGAGGGGAACGTGAAACGTGGTTGGCAATGCGGTGGCGAGCCATAGCATGCAGGTTTTCCCGTGAATACAGGGGGGCTGGGATGCCAGTGGGTGTGATGGGAGCTTGATACAACATTGGGCTGCCTTGAATTGGCCATTGATTGGTTCAGCCACGGGTTGAACACCAGACGCAACAGTTCATGTCCGCCGCATTCTTGAACACGATGAGGAAATCTTCAGGGTGGTGCTAGCTAGCTTGTGCACGGCGAAGGTTCGTTCCGCACCTGGACGGAAGAAATTCTAAAGTGCGACCTTGGGTTAACTCGGAGATGGGACGAAGCTGCTGCAGAAGAAGGGGTAGTACGGCACCAGGGCCTCGCTCAGC